>JAJTTS010000012.1:870960-1081181 GCA_036971165.1 Arthrobotrys iridis | reverse complement strand
AAGGAAAGAAAGAAATGGAGGAATATGCATGCTCTGCTATTCAGTCAACAATAGAACAATTTCCAGATTTATTCTACCACTGTCAATCACCCAGTACACACATATATAGTCTGGTCACGAGACAGTAATGTCTATCAAAAAATGTTGCAAAATGCTTATTCAACACACAAATTCGATCCGGATCACTCATATTGACGAGTCGGATCGCTGTGCAAGCAATACAGGCAGCAGAAACAATCAAAATTCATCATTATGGTACCATAACAAATTATATATTATATAAATTGCATATAATGACGTATGAGATAAGCTACAGGCTTCAACACTACCCCCCTATTCGCCTGCATCTGTTTTCACCTTTACCTATCGATAATCTCGAACACCCAAAGTAATATTACTGCATACTGCTACTCAAGTAATTGCTTATAAGTGCGAAAACAAAACTACCAAAACAATAACCTCCATATCTGATATTGCTTCTTCAAAATGCTCTGTTTGCATTTGATTGGGGTTCTCGCCCTACTGCTGCCCTCAACCGCTTTCCCCCATCACCGATTCGGTTCTTTTGAGCGCAGCGGTGGCAATACGCTTGCTATTCCGGCCGCCGTTGTCGACCCTGAGAAGTTATACGTTGCGATATCCAGGAGTCCAGAGCTTCGATTCTCTGAGAACCAGAACCTAGATCCCAATACTCTAGTCTCAAGAAACACCACAGGTCTTATTCTTACGTTGACCGCCCAGGACACCGGAGGACCAGTAGATACCTGGCTCACTTCCTGGACCGGCAAACATCTTACCGAGGCTGAAGAAAACATATCGAATCATTCCAAAAGTGTCTCACGCACCCCCCTTGATAACCTTCTCACCTTGACCGCAAGTATAGAGCCAAATGCTCTACAGACAGGAACACTTCATCTGCCTCCGTCCTCGGATTACTTAGCACTCGATGGTCTCGTCACTCAGTCAGTCGCTGCAGCTGAAATATCAGATGCCACCATGGACGCTCAAAAAATGAAAATTACGACTCCCCCCGACGGTGATAAGTATTCTCCATCGGATACCGGACAAACCTTGAAATTAGCTGTCCTTTCGACTTTGGCTGGTTTTTTACCACCTTTGATGGATAAGCCATATTTTGTGCAAAGACCTATTCCAGAGCCTACTAAGGAGCCTACTCAAGAATACACGGTTCATTGTGAGCCTGGATCAGGGAGCGAATTTTCTTTTTCGATAGTACCCACCCATAGCGCAGCCTTACCATCCACGTTACCAAGCTCAGATTCAACTCCCATCGCGAAAATTGCACGAGACACCGTACAAATAGCATTGCCCGATCCCACAAATATCACAGGCGCTATCAAGAGCGATAAGTCGAAGGGTTACGAGATACAAGATGAACACATATTATTTTCAACTCTGACCATCGGATTTAAACGAGATCTGGGCTACACTGGCATAAACGACGAACAGACACCAACAGAATTTGAAGGTATTATCACAACAGCCCCAAAGATGCGTTTTAAGACAATATATCAAGACCGGTCAATCGGACAACCATCTCCGATGATACTGGCTATTTTTACAAGCACGCAAGTCATTCTCGAGCCCGCAAAGCCAACGCCGGTCACAACTGTTATGCCGGTAACGCAGACCATATATCAAGGAATCACAAGTCAATTACAAGGTGTACGTAATCACCAGCAAGTTATAGCAATTCTAACAACAAACTAATATTTGGTAATCTGACTAGTACACCCTTCCGTCACATGTGTTCGAGATCTTGAAGGGTGAAAAGATGTCAACGACTATTCAGCGAGACATGTTCTCTGCCATTCGCCGTAACCAAGAACATCGCCACGACCCACCCTACGAGGCAAATCCCAAAGCTTGCCCAACAATTCACAGACGTCGAGAACAGTCTGCTTCTCCTCAAATTTCTATCTTGCCAACCTTCTATAACGGGTCAGATGTCGTGACTGGTCCATATAAATCCCAGTTCCTCGCACCCACAGCATTAGCTGAATTAGTTCCCCGAACTTTCGGCTTAGTTCTGCCTAAATCTAGCCTTGAGGCCATCTTCAAAACCCCGGAACTTGACCTTCAGGTCTCAAGCTCAGCTGATGTCTTGTCAAGAGTTACAGTGGTGCCTGTCATTGGCATCAGTTCTTACAAGTCGCAGCGTGCGAAATTCCCCGGGTCCAAATATCCAACTCGAAGTCCGCATAGTCGAAAGGTAGGATCCTTTTATGGCTCTCTGGGAAGACCACAGTCTTCTAAACTTCCCGATCCACCGGCTGAGTACATTTCAAAGCCTGGTGTTGGCCCTGTCCCATACGCAGAAGTGGACAACTCGACCCTTCACTGGTCGCCAACTCTGAAGCCGGTTGACGTAACGCTGAAATCAGAGTACCCTCGAGAAATCAGTTACGTTCCTTCTTCTTTTTATCAGTCAACTATTTCACCTCCAATCACGCAAGACCCCCTTTCTAATGTCGGCCACTCCGCCTCATATACAAAACTAAGTATTCTACAACAAGCTGGCTCAAATACTAGCATTAAGCCCAGACCGAGAACTTCACCCCCAAGATCAAGTTCAACTCAACTTCTTGCTTCCTTCTCTTCCGTAGCGAGGCGTGAACCGAGTGTTATTCCCTCTCCACTTTCGGGTTCATACCTTATTACGAGGGCAATCCATACCCCAGTCAGCATTATACCAACTAGCACCATAACAACTTTATCTAACAACCGCCGGACCACCAGTCTAGCCCAGTTCACTGTCTCTCACCCAATTCTAACTATATCTAATTCAGAGCCCTTAAATTATCTATATCCCAACTCAAGCCTAAAGCGTTCAATATTGTTCAGTGTTCGCAGGACAAGCCAAACTGAACTTCTCCCATCTATCTCAAGCTCAATCAGCGAAGCACCAGACAATATGACCGCTCCGAGCCTCAAAATGAGCCCTACTAGACATAATCGTCATATGGTTAGATTTTCTGAGGCTCAGGTCACTACCACGACACAAGTCACGATTATGATTACCAGGACTCCAATACCCGCTTTGAATTCCACAGTCTTGTTGGCAACAGCTCGGGAAATCAGCGCCACTTTCCCAACGAACATGTTCCCATTACGCTCTGAAATACAATTTCCTTGGGTGAACAGCTCGGTTCCATCCCCGCAATACTCTAATTCCACATACACGACGGGCAATGGGGAACCTAAACGCGATATATTTACAGTTTCGAACGAACACAAAGATTTAGAAGCACGGTATGGGCCACACGGCCAAAAAACCACTGTTATGACCATCACTCGCAGTAATGAGATTTTGACAGCATTTGGAACCGACCCCGACCCCAGTGTTCCAAAAATCTGGCCTGTCACTATAAGCGATTCACCACCAAAGGGGAATGCGAGACCTGGAAGAAAAAACAGGCCACGGGTAACCTCTATGGAGCTCAAAAGTCCCGCCCTTCAATATTCTATACCTTTTCCTCACACTAAGGGGCCACGATCTTCGTCTCCAACCACTATTGCCAAACTTAGCACCATCACCCGTCCCTTATGGGATGGTAGGCTCGAAGAATTTACCATGCGTATGCCCGCTTCAACACACCAGTCATATACTAAACTGAAGCTATTCCGACTATCATCCGAAGAAATAAGTGATATCGCGGCGAGGCAGGTTGTGGAACCAGTAGGCTCAGGCCTAAGAGGGGGTTATGGAGACTCCACCGCCGCTGTCTCCCCTGTATCAATGCCCCTTGAGAATATCCGTATCAACACGGCTACCTCGATCGTTTGCTCGGAGTCGACATGGGCAGTCCTGCTCGTTTTCATGGTCCTCTTTCCCCTCATGTTCACCATCGTCATGACTGAGGTTTTGATTCGTCACGTTTGGTTCCGGAGGGTCCCAGAAGATATCAAGACAAGGTTGCTAGCAGATAAGAGGTACAGAAGCTATGAGCGTATGATTGGGATCGGTACGATTGCTATGGTTTGCATTTTGATTGGAGTTTTGGTAGCCTGTTATCTTAGGAATGGGATTTGCGAGGACATCAAGGTTTATCAGGATATGACGGGGGGTAGGAGGAGGCTTCTGTGGTAAGCTTGCTTGGATTATACAGGCGTTAGTTACTATTCTCATTATCTGCTTCTTTTTCTTTTGCTTAGGGTTAGGGCTCGGGAATTAATGCATATTGTGGTTTCCGGTTTTTTTTTCGATGGCTATAAGCTTGCGAGCGGCCTCTAGGTTCCTGTCAGGTTAAACTTACTGTATGAGGTTATGAATCCTCAGACTTTTTGAGCAACAGATCAAATGTCAGAGGGCTGAACGTTGAATTTGCAACGGCGGCGGTATCAAAGTTTTAACACATATATCTCGAGTCATCGTATAAAATGCTCGCATTCCGATACATAAAAACTCATGCCAATGTCGCGATACCGGGTCTGGCTCGCGAGACAAGCCGCATACAGATGCATGCTACCCACGATCGTATATGCATACCACGATGCTCACTACGTATACATCTAAAAGCAACTTACCTCGCCTACAAGTTTGCTATCGTGATACTACGCAATATGATATATAGCTAATCAACCGGGTTTTGTTTGCTGTGGCATCACCGTAAAGGAACTCTCAGCGAAGATCAAACAAGATAAAAGTGGAAATATCACATGAACATCAAATAGTTTATGTGATAAACTCGTAAGCGAGTTCGTAAAGTATAGCTTCCTGACCCCTATAGTTAATCATACCATTTGGCTTCTTAGACTTGGTTTTAGAAGTAGATTGGTCTGACGGCTCAGAAGAACGTGCGAATAAAAGATGTCTGTATTTCCTAGGCGGTCTGGAGATTTCTCTCAGAAGGATATAGCGTTCTATAGAGATTAGACTCCGAATGTTTAAGTTAATTTTGTTCGAGATGGTAGTTTAAGCCATAGAACTGGATTGAAATGGTTGTCTCGGTTTCTTAATCTATCAAGGAATATTTGAATCTATAGCAGTGGATTGAGTGGTTATCTGATAATTAAAAAGCCGAGATGAGTGATTCCGACCCACTTACATATTACTCGGAGACCGAATATGGGTACAGAATCAAGTCGCCAGAAGATTAGGGGTCGTTGTTGTATTCGCCTTTTCCGTGATAGGTCGATTCAAGCACTCTGAATCTATCGAAAAGAGCGAAGTTGATATCGAAAGGTTCTGACAGATATCCAGATGCCATGGTTGCTTCAGAAAATATTGAATATTCTGCTGCTGTCTCTGGAGGTTCGAAAAGGATTTAATAGTATCTGTATCTTCCAAGCTACAGTTCACCCACCTTGATTTTGCTATAGATTCCCTTGGTTATCGATAAAAACTTCCACAGTTCAAAGAATTGTAAAAGTCTTGTTTGTTCAAAACCTCCTCCGCCTCTTGAGCTCTACTAGGGAAGGGGAAACAAACAAATATTGTAGACAACAGCGGGAGGGCTCGTTAGAGGGCTAACATCTCTAACTTTCTGCCAGCTGGCGGAGCAGCCTGAATGCAAAATAATGAAGGCTTCGCTCTTCTCCAGTTGGGTGTATCGATTCTTACGGTCGAGATCTATCCATTACAGTACTTCGAATAACCTTCAGGAGCAGATATCCCCTTTTCTGGTATTCTCAACCAAGCACGCCGGAACTCAATCCGCAAAGGAACACTGATGCCGCCCCGAATTTCGGCGAAACTCTAACAGTCAAAACCTCCGGGGAGTAGGACCCCTGATGCCTGAGGACCAAGACCGAAGGGGCTTGCCTTTAGCAGCTAAAGGGGCGACGAGAAATTGCATATGAGGAGGCCGTATAGAACGGCTGCTACAAGGGGGAGATTAGTGGTCACTGACAGCTGTACAGGCGCCCACGCTGGAGAGTATTGTGGATCTAGAAATATCAATCGATATTGGTGATGTATTAGTCCCGACTGTGGGACCGGTGAATCTAACAGGGGGAAGGACGTCGGATGTTCAATGTTCAAACTCTTGGGATTTTATTATCAGATCTCTGATTAGTCGAGCTTGGTCATCTGTAAATCGTCGTAATTACCAAGAGAAGTTGCTACATAGGGGCAAGCTCCTGACGTGTGGGGGCCATTTAAACCTTGAGCATCATATTGAGAGTCTCGTTCATGTTATAACATTAATGAAATATCAATCAGTAGTGCTGGAGAGGGGATGATACCAAGGCGCTTGGCGTGTATCGCAAAACAATACCCGCGCCTCCAGGTCTCCAATGCCAGCCAGCCCGTGTAAATGTTGAAACTGTAGTTTCAAATAAGCCCAAACGAAAAAAAGAGGGTTGATTGGTTTCTCCCCATTGATCGCTCGGATGCAGGGATCCGGGAATGCTTAGATAACAATGCAAGTCATGTTTACAGACTGCTCCGGTTTCAAAGAGTGCCCGCGATTCTCCACAATTCGCAACTTAATTTTACAACTGAAAGTCGGGTTCAGATGGCCAATCGAAGAAAAGAGAGTCCTGGAAATTTCGGTTTCGGGTCTCCCCTGACCGCTCTAGAAGCTGTCAAGTCTAACCGCTTGATATAGGGGTCTCGGGCCCAGACTGGAACCTCAGAGGCCACCGGGGCTCGAGCAATGGTCTTATGGGTCTGGACAACCGCAGCCGTATATATGTAGTACTCCAATCTCGGCACTAGCCGTACTCCTGGTATCTCGAGCCGACTATCTTGCACAATTGACAGTCCGCTTGGGGCTCCGTTGGTGACGAAACTGTCAGCTGTGATTGGACAGAATCAGTACCACAGTTACAACACATATACAAACACAAAAATCGTGGCCGAGGATTAGTTGTGAATAGTAGTCTGAAATTGTCAAAAAAGGATTTCGGCGGTACTCCGTCACCACAAAAGAATTCCGTTGCGACGTAACTTGGATAAGTCATCGGCCTTTCATAGTTTCACTGTATCTGCTAGCAAGTAAGCAGTGTCCTGCAGTACTGCCGCTATTTTGCAAATTTGATTACTTCACCACTGCAGGCTGCTGGCTTTGGGTCGTGTGTGTGTGTATTTACCAAGAAGCACTAACCAACCAATTATACCAACTTTTCATTGGCCAGTATACAGTGTATTTCCTGTGAAGTTCGAATGTTGTTACATATTTATGTAATCTTGCACCTTGACTTATCCGCAAAGTTGGATTAGTAGACTTCAAACGCCTACCTCATATATATGGTGACTAGTCTAGGGTTTGGGGGGTGCTAGCCTACCATAAGAATTGATGATTATTTTCAGCGAGAAGAGCCGTTATCATATGCCGTCTTGATACGCAACTCACCAATACCTCGTGGCAGCTCCTAGCGCCCGATACATATTTAACGCCCTGCATTAAACTCAAGCAACTTTCATGAATTTTATCAAAAAGCATTAATCAATTCCTGTTCTTTTGTTATGGTGTCGGGTTCCAAGATTATCGTTGGTTCAGTCAACAATCCTACTAATCCAGTGCTCCTATAAACGATACCAGTACCTGCGTTACAATCGCTCCAAAATTCATTGGCGGAATGTTATATTACCAAAAGTGCCGCCGGCCCTCCATCTCTGAGGCAACGAGGCACGCGCATATATTCTGAAGAAATTTCAGAAAGACTATTTTTTTCCTTGATGCTCGGGTATTATCGCCGGCGAGACATTATCACCGCACCTATTCTAGCCCAGGGGACCTCACTGAAACCTGGGTATGTCAGTCTCTGTACCGGCGGCCACTAATGGCGAATCCCCCGGTAATAAAAGTGATACTGTTGGGAAGGCGTTGTCAATATGGTCACAGGATACCCTTGCATGCAAACTGAAACCAATGATTCCTTAGTCCCTCAAAACCCAACTTCACGATATTATTTTCCCCACCATAGATGATAGAGGGTTCGAACTCCAAGATGCCAAAGCCATCCAAGCCGGTCCTGGAGACCGACGTTGCAGAAAAAGACCTGATCCCAAAGAAGATCAAGTCCAGTAAATGAGTAGAAAGAAGATACCCGAATAGAACCGCCATAATCTATAAATACAGCACAAGCTATATTTGTAGAATAACGAGCTGAGTATCAATCATTGGTGAGTGAGCGAGTACTATAATATAACTAGTACCGACAGTCACAATTGGTTGTATACAGTATGCGATTGCACCGCTGATATGAGTTACTCGCATCGTAAACCAACTTCCCTAACCCAAGTTGCTCACCAAAAAACATAGGATGATATACCAACCATATCAACAGCCAAGAACCCAAGTCACCAATGGCTATCCGGAAGATCAAATGATGGATCCGTTCCGACGGGTAATTTAAGTTTAAGGAACGCAAAGGATACAGTGGCGGTTCCGGAGCCTGGCTGAAAGAGCATGCCGTTTTCTCAGGACCTGATGAGCAAATCGATACTGGTATTTGCGCGATCCGCCTTGGGTTAAGGTTGTTCTGAAAAGACCTAACAGCCCAGACCGACGCTGTGGATTAAAATATGCCGTATTTATTCAAATTCAATGGTACAAAAGGTCCGACGTGCGTTTTCACTCATATACTACTAAAATCATTATTGTCCTGGTGTATTTCCATGGATCCAAAGTGTCTGCCTATATTTTGATTGCTCATGTCCCTCCGCTAAATCGTGTCGATATCGATGGTCCCCTGTTCTTCAGGAAGGACTGAGGCATTTATCTTGATTTTATTAACATTTCTTGGTTCTGGAGTTTGTATTCGAAGATTAAATTGAGAATATAGTTTACTAATTTACTTAAACTGTGTTGGTGCAGCAGCCTGCAAGAACTCAACATCCTTAATCCCATCCATCACAACTTGGCAGGGGTTCGAAAAAGCATTGAGCTTTTTTAAAACCGTTTTGAAGAGGGATGGGGTGGACCTCGAAAACACAGGAAATGTTTGGCGATATCAGGCTCGGAACATTGTTTCGGGTATAGGGTACGGCGACAAAAGTTTGCCTGTATCCCACGATTCCTCGAGACGCCCTCGGGGTAGTCTTATAACCCTCGGAGTAGTCTTGTATCCCTCGGATTAGGGTTTCTAATAGGCGCTTCAACCCTCCCGGCCAAACGAACTGTTATACTGATGTGGGTCGAGTGCGGGTTAAAATCCTATTACATCGTCAATTGGCCCTGCGGGTCCAACGGTGGCCGTCTAGGCTTACGACGACCAACATTTTAGTTGTAACGAAGGAGACTTGCTGGGCATATAGTTCGATCGGTTGGAGATTTTACATGATGAATTCCGTACGGAATCATCGGAGTGCATAGCCTAGACACGTCGGGCCAGGCATTGTGTTGAGATGATAGAAACGCAGCCAGTCTTATCACCCTGAGCTCGTCGACTTGGCGTTAGATATTTTTGGCGATATTCCGTGTGCATAAACACGCGCATGCTGTATGATCTCGGGGAAAACCATAACCGGTATACTTTCCAGGAGTGGTATCGCTGTTATATATTAGGCCTATCTTGATATATGTCCAGGAAACGAACCACTTAATCAGTGAGACATCTCCTTAGTAGGGACTGAGGAACAAAGAATACTACCCGTAAAAACTCCTCCTTTGGTTAGAATTGCGATTGGATGGGATCTCCCATTCTCGCCTTCTTTTGGGAGCGAACCTGGAAAGCGCTGCCTATCCCAAGGATCTCCAGCCTTTAGAAACGGATCATATGGATTTACGAGGGTTCTCGGCGACTTTAATTAAGGGAAATGTTAACCATTATGCTCGCTGCCAGATATGACTTTCCAAAATTCCAAAATTCAAATATGCAGTACTGGTGCATGGAAGAGGAGAGGTTTATACCTAGCTCTTTGCCTGTTTGTGCAACGTTCGGAAAATCCAACAAGACGAAATCCACGATGAGAATTCACGTGCATATCATCTTTTGTGACACCGTAGCACCGCCCGAGCATCCGGGCTCGAAATAGTTCACGGGCTCAAACTACAGCTGCGGTTTTCGCTTGCCTGCTGGGAAACTAATCCGTGAATTCTGAGCTCGGTCAATAATTCTCTGGTACGGCTGACACAGTCCCTGTAAGATTATGCTGCACTTGATGCGGCCAAGTCTCTGGGCGAGATCTTGGGGTCAGCTTCTCGGTGAGGCTAAGCAAAAAAACTCGGGCAATTGATACTTTAGAAAAGAGGAGAACGAAAGGACCCATTTTTAACAAGCAGTCCCTAGCGTTCGGGAAGCCCAATCGTTCATTTTGAGGCATAGTCAATACGGCCAAGCTTCTTGGTATTCAAATACTTCTGGGCTGCCTACGGCTGAGAAATTGACAACAGCAGATCCTGCCTGCGAGAAAATTTAGCGGAGGTTCTAATTAAAACACCAAGAAAATGCCTAGGTCGTATGAAGGTTTCTCCCCCAAGTTCTTGGTAACGGTCTTGAAGCAGGTCAAGCTTTTGGTGATCAGGACTTGGAAACCTTGTCCCGTAGGTACGCGACGAAACCTGTGGTTGATTCTGCCGTAGCTCCGATAAGCGTTGTTTCTAGGTTTCGACAGGTCCTGGAGCCGCAATGATCTTACGGCATCATACGATCTCGTGCTAGAAATCCATCTTTTTTAAACGACAGTTTAAGCTTAAATTTCTGGTGTGAACCTGGTAGAGGCAGTTCGGCTTACTGGTCCAAGGTTAGAATATGGATCTGGAAACCCCATCTGCCTGCCATTTTTGCTTATGCTATAGCGCTTGTTCTAATATTATTTAGGTGTGGTAGGCAATTAGAAATGCTCACTGCGTTGTTCAGAGAGGTCTGAAGTTGCCGTGGATAGGTGTATCCTGTCCGGGCAGGGTAGCTCCCTTGGCACACCTGCACATTTTGGTAGTAGGGCTGAGAGACTGTGAGTGCAAGAGAACCCTTTCCAAGATGTCTCTCTTATATTACTCGCTCTTTCCTGTCAGCGCATACGAGCCCATATGCCGCCCCGAATAGACATGGGCCGCGAGAAACGATTCGGGGAGGCTCCTCTCTTCGACCGGTATGCTCCCCGTATTCATCAGCTTGACTCCTTTCGGAGGAACTAGCTGAAGAAGCTGAAGCCTCGCTGTCCATAAATACGATCGCCCCTCCCCTCCACGACGTCTACTTTTCTCTTCTCGTTATATAAAATTCTTCAAGATCGTCTGGTACTCTCTTCATTTGTTATAAAGTTCTATCGACTGTCCAATCACTCGCAGACTATATTACTTTATATTCTATTCTTTTATTCCTATAGATATTCAAGATGTATTTCTCGACATTAATATCTTTTGCTACAATTTCTTCTTTATTTTATTCTGCCCTAGCATGCGAGTCGTGCAGTGGCACTGCGGGGAAGCTGCAACGTCGTGAAGCTGAAGGCGGCGGGGAGGGAGGAGAAGGCGGTGAACCAGGATTCTCGTATCTCGGCCTCACTGGACCTGTCGATTGGAATCAGTTCGCCCAAGCATGCGGCGACGGAAAGACTCAGTCCCCGATCAACGTTCTATCGACAATGCAAACATCTTCCTATGGAGACGTCGGTGATTATGCGGATATTGGCGCTACTGGATTCAACTTTACAAACACCGGTCATACCGTCGAAGTCTTCTATAAAGGACAGCCTGCGGTGCTCGGTGGTGTCGAATATGAACTTCAGAGGTACTAGCAAATCTTAATATCATAAACGCACAGATGGAGTAAAGCTAATCGTAAAATGATAGGTTTCACTTTCACACACCCTCTGAGCACAGGCTGGACAATGAATGGTTCCCCATGGAAGTTCACTTTGTTCACCAAGGCAGGACTGGTATGCAAAGCCCTAACATATGAATTGAAGGTTCATGACTAACAATTGATCTCTAGATCCAACCAAATTGGCTGTTGTCGGTCTCTTCATCGATACAAACACGGCATCGGACCCTATGATGTCCCGACTCGCTACTCTCCTCTCATCGATCGAAAAGCCAGGCGATACTGTGGTTGCTACCCACGTTCCTCTTGACGGTGTTCGTACCGCTATCACCGGTGCAAAGAAATACACATATCCTGGTTCCCTTACCACCCCACCGTGCTCCGAAGGTGTTTCGTGGTATGTCAGCAATACCATCCTCGATATTTCTATCGCAGACTACAAGATCTTTAAGCGAGTTCTTGGTTACAACTCTCGAAATCTCCAAACCGGTCCCGGTCAGCAAAACGTTGTTGAATTCGCTGCTCAGTTCCTTCCTTCAGTTGCTAGCCGAGTTGAGGCCAAGAAACAGAAGAGAACTGCTAGGCGATTCGCTGCGTAAGAGGGAAATCTAGTTTAATTTATACCAAAAATATATAAAATATCGATCTACGAAACCAGTTTTGTTATCATACCTTTTTTTTCCCTCTCTTTCTCTTGCCGGATTCCGAAAGGAAAAGCTATTTACCCTTTTCACTTTCATTTATCCTTTCTTTGGTATTCATTTTGCGATTTTTGCGTTCATATGTGGAAGTTCATAAACGGTTTGGTATGCCTAAAAGGGAATTTGGATAATATTTCTTATTATCAGCGTCGCGATATATGTTGTATGTTTCGCACAGCATTATCGGCGACCCTATCGATTCAGAGACATTCAAGGGCTGAAGTTTTGCACATTCTTTCTCGTTCATGTTTCCCAGCAGATGTATTTTGGCGTTCCGGGGAGGTCCTTCAGCGGGATAGATTGCTATTCGGGAGAAACTCCCAAACAGAAACAAATTTCTATAATATTTTCCGGAGTCATAAAAATCTCTCCATTGATTCACAATAGATCTTTCTAAGTCCTCCGTGGTGATTGTGCGAACGCAAGATACGTAACGAATTTCGTAGCAAGGGGATTGAGAGCGTAGGACCCGCAATACCCCGTTGTCAAATATTAGATGGGTTTCTTTTCTTTTTTTTTTCTTGGTAGTTTCAATAGTGTTCCGCTAAAAGGCGTAAAACTTTTTGGTGCTTAGAAGCCGGCCGCGGCGCTTTGGTTCTATACCAAAAAAAACCACTGTATCCCTGTGTTGCACATCAGCGGGTCCAACGGTTTTCAGTAGTTAACAGGCTGGACCCTTCCACGTGCCTTCCAGTACAGACGGGGAATCATCACTTCGAGTTAAGGTGTTCCTCCACCCTCACACAACCCAAAGGGCCCAAAAAGTTGAGATTGTGCATTGCCAGAGTGCTAATGCCAATGTTGCCTACGTGGATGCCGAATCTCCAGATACCCAGAGAGACCAGTTGGAGAAGGGGGCATTGCAATATGCTGAATCGGGACGCGAAGAACCCAGGTTGATGAAAGTAGAACCTTAACGGGTGCATGATTTGCATAATGGAAATGACTTTCTAAGAAAATGTAACCGCCTGGGACCCTACTGCCAGTGAAGATACAGCTCAACCCGAACCTTCTTTATTGAGGTATTGGCATTGCCTACATTAGGGTTTGAGAACGCAGCCTGAAGTACTCGAGTTGGTTCCAGCCAGATTACGAACTGGGCAAATCACCCCGGCCTCTGAGGGTTCCAACTCGGATAAAATGCAGGCGATTGACGTAAATCCCTTCCTAATGGGGGATCGAAGGAATTGCTAATGTCGTGCATTGACGACCTGAATCAGCACCCGGCCCGAGCTTGGGTGTATCGGCTCGGCCCGTCTCGAGATGTCCCGACGCGAAGTGTTGTCGTCGCCGGGTAAGTTCGTATGATAATCGATCATACAAGATGTACATGGGTCACGACGTCCGGATATGGTCCATAAGATGTAAAAGGCTGCGATCTGTTATGAATAATGCTTTCATCCCCCGGGTTCGTTTGAGGAACTCATAAACAATACTATAAACATCAGAGCATGCATACGCAGGTCCTAACCCGAACCCTTGAGGTTACATTGCCTATCGAGTCAAATATCTTGGCTGCCATGGGCGAGATTTTGCCATCCTATATTTTATCTATCCAGAACCATGGTCGGCTTTGACGGTGCTCAAAAATCTTGTTCTTACAGGCGGAACCGAATAGCTGTGCAGCTATGCCGAATGATCTGGCCAGAAGATATCAGATCAATAGCTAAATAGGTGTCTTCGATCACTTTATGAAACGATAATCGAAATTTTACCGTCTACAAAAGGCAGGGAAAGGGCTTAGATTGCGAATCTATAGAAGCTGCAGGCTCATATATGATGTTTTAAAATTCGCAAAACAACTACGGAATATACACATTTAAGTATTTGTGAATCCACAACTGAGTTGTAAAATCGACCGATATGACAATCTTTCAAAAAATTTGCAACTCTGGAATGTACGGGATACAAGGTATTCCCCCTAATTGCTGGTTGCCAAATGTAGGGATACCGGTAGCTTTACTATCTACAATACGTTCAAAGTTAGCGATTCTCAGCTTCTTAAAAATTTAAAGCTATGTCACTCTGTTTCGAAAAATAATTATAATCAAGCCGGTAGTGTACTGCTATATGGAAGGCATATGCCAATTTGAGACGATACTAACTCGAGCGGTATCAGAACTACTGGTATCCGTACCATGCTGGCTGACAAGGGAGCTTCTATTCCGTCGTCTAATGGGTTGGTGTTGATATGCAAGATAAGGCCATCTCAAACTCCACCTTATACAAGCTCAGGGAGATATGGCTCGGCCGGGTCCACACTAACATCGGGGGTACGAGGTTGATCGTGTTGCATTATGGTAGATTGTATCGCTGCGAGAGAAATGGTTACACAAGCAATTGTGAGAAGGCAGCCGATACGGGGGCTTTAGGGCCAGATGCCAATCTTAAGAAGTGCAGATCCAAGCTGACGAAGACAATCACTGCCCAGAAAATGACCGACAGACGGTTAAGGGGATCCGGCGAACTAAAAGCATAGAGCTGTACAGGCCCACTTTTATGTTGAGAATAGAGGCCTGTGGAGTGCTTCGATCAAAACGTCAAGGCGAAGTCTTAGTACCCTGATCAGGGCTGTTAGTTATTAAGAGCACACATCCACTTGCTGATAGTCCGCGAATCGTGAGAAGGTCTGGGTATGACTTGCGAGACAAGTATAGTTGATGCTGAACGGTTTGGTAAATTATAGGCTATCAAGAAACTAATTCGATATTCCAGGGTAGGGCTCAAGGTTTTCGGTACGAGGGTGGTTTGAGAAACCTCGGATTTACAGCAGAGTCTTCTCTCTTGAAACTAAGGCAACGGCTTCGAGGCATCATATCCTCTAATGGACTTATGCTGCTCCCAAGTGATGAAATATTTCGATCGATCGGTGCGGGATTATATACTATCTAGGAGACGATCCCTCGTATGGGGTATTAACCAGCCCACCGCATGGCGATCCGCCTCGATGCTATACTTGATGGAGATAAAGAGGAGTGTTGTCGACACTTAATCACCCGGTGGATCGTTGTGTATGGGCTGAAGCTTTTCGTTAGATCAAAGGGTTTAAGATGCCTAGTAGTCGATTTACCAGACGGAAAGGAGAAATTCTTGAGACATCTGCTCAATATATCGACGAAATGAACGGCGGAGTAGCACAGAATTGTAATGGTATCCATGTGCGGTTTGGTATTCCAGCTGAAGTCCTTATAAATCCACTTGAAGAAAAGCGGCGGGATCCCGGGAGTGTCGATGAACAAGTAAATAACGTTATAACTCCCCGCCGCTTCCAGGAAATCTCTTCTTGTCTTGGGCTTACAGTAGTTCGGACAAAACGTGGCATACGAAGTTGGCGTAACTGATCCACGTATACAGCCCCAGCCTAAACATGGGGGGACAAGTATGAACCCGAAATCGCGAGTATTCAGCCGGTACGCCTCCTGTGAAACATCTAGATGGGGTAGCCTGCCATAGTTGATCGTACAGACGGCCCCACACGCAGTACAAAATCTTGGTCAGGCAACCCGGCGGCAGTTCGCCGCAGAGATACAAAAATAGGCAATTGTCACGGAAAACACCCTCCCATGGTCTCCTCTAGCCTCGAATTGGAAGATCGGCCTTCTCGGTGTCTTAAAATCACGATAGATCACATCTAATGACATGAGGAAGTTGCTTCCCATCTGAATATGGGTTCATGAAGAAGTATGGGGCCGTGGGGGACCCTTGCTGCGAAGAACAGGAGCCCCACACAGTTTCTGCCCTGTCCAATGACTAAATTTGCTTTAAAAAGACGTAAAATGTATAGTCATTGCAGCAGGGGGGCCTAAAAGAACCCTGCCCTCAGTCGGCCTTCATGATTGTACATGTGGCGGCGAATTTTGAACGATAAGACTTAACAATGATAAGCACTGATCCGGAAGATACCCATCATTTACATTTAGTCCTCTAGATTTTGAGATTTAATTGACTCCGTGGATCTCGAGAGACCGTAGCGGCATCATGCCGGGTCGTCGCTTCATGGCATTAATATCGATGGTCTTCACCTTAGGAGCAAAAGACGGGTTGAAAGTAGCTTTTAAAGTTCTGTGGGAGCATCAATAGATACTACATGACTGCCTATTTTCGAAACGGGAAGACTCGTTGGTAGCTCGTTGGAGCGGGATATATACGGAGGTTCGTGGAGCTGTTCCTGTTGCACGATGTTGAATCTAGGCCTCCTATTCGTAAGTTTGCCGGAATGTTAAGCATGCACACCCATGCCAGCCCAATACAATAGTGGCGAATGAGTGCAGCTAACATGGCGGATAAACCAATATTGGCCAATCTTACTAAGAGGCTCCGTTTTCTATGACAATTGGTACTGCATGGGATGCGTTGTCGATTCGCTGGAAGGAATGACCCACGGCGCTGAATCATCTGCATGCATGCAGACGCAAACGCGGTTCTTATGCAGTGGAAATGCTTTCGAGCTGGCCCTCAGCCGGAATATCAGATGATCTGTCAGAGAGTTGTCGAATCCTCGCGTCTGAAGTTCGAAGGGAACATTAGCCAAGTGAAGTTTTGTGTAACGGCTTCGCCGCAAAGATCGGGAACACTGGGGACGGCCTGTAACATTTTCTATCAGAGCGAGAGCCATGTCTCAGGCCCTGTCGGTGATATCACAGATTATAATCTCCGATTGCTGTTATGTTAGATGAGGATGGTTGTTGGGACTCGATTCCAAGCTCCAAGAGCCAGGTGAGCTCTGTCTTGGCTCGCGAACTTGATATGGATGGGGACGGAAAGTGGGGCCTCTAAACAGGCTAGCCCTAGCTCCTGCCTTAAACAAGCTATGCGTCGTGACGTGAAATTTGATCTGATGCTTGTGCAAATCGTGGCGAGCAGCACGATCATGAGAAGCCTGAATCAATGATCATCGATCCGTTTTCAAGGGATCTACTTGGCCGGGCTGTGCCAGTACCTCCACCTATAAGTACTTAAGCATTTAGTGTCCAAGGCTGGCAAATGCCACGACATGTGAGATATGAGGATTTGGGTAACCTTGATGACACACGACCAGGAAGTTGACGGCTGAGAGTCGTGTGCAATAATGGTTGCATACTTGGCCGGGTGTCCCTATCCGAAAGCAAGTCCATAGTCTCACGAGACCACAAGCGATCCAATCAGGAACATCTGTCCAACGAATGGGCGATTTCTGTGATGTAAACGAAATCCAGAAGGTAAGTATCAGCGCCATGATGCCAACGAGATAGATGCCTGTGCGTTACGCATGCTTTTCCAAATCCAACATTTGAGGCTTTGGGGTTCGTTCTAAGAGGATGAACTTTGGAAACCTCACAATTTTGTCGAGTGACTCTTGCAATTGGGTAAACTTCATGGGGGGGTTTCGGCTGAGAAACGATGCCTGTAGTGTTAGGTCCCACAACATATGGTAATTCAGGTTATATCGTGTGCGCATGCATCAATCCGGAAGAGCTGGATAAGCTGGATAAGTCGGGATAGGTCCAAGAGATAAGAACCGCGACTATCTCACCCATGCGTTCGGACTTTTGGCGGTGTGACCCTGCCCATGATTCGACGGGGAGTTTCCAGCGAAGCCCAAAAGCTGCGAGGCGAGTTCACACCATGTTGGTCGGTACCCATGTCGTCGACGATGGAATTTGGGAATCGCTGCCAATTTGAGTTCAGCCATTTCCGTCCTGACGGGTCAGCACTGGAACTCAACAGAACTGGGCTGGGTCGACAGGTAATCAATTCCAGCAGAGAGCTGTGCCCTGCCCCCCCAAAAGCGTGGCCCCTTGGTTTCAAAAGGGCAGTTTCCCCAGTATATAAGAAGGCCTTCATCCCCCACGTAATAAGTTTCGAACTTTGATTCTTATTTCTCGAATCTCAGAAAGTCGACCTTCTCATCGCTGTCGAGTGTGATATACTGCATTTGAATTGCCCGTGAGAAGATTTTAAAGTGTTCATTGATCATAGTAGAAGTGAAGCTGCCTTTCATAGAAGACGTTCACTCCTGCCTCCTGACCCTGACCACCGAACGTGAGTTTCTATGTTTAGCTGCTATTTCCTCTACCGAGCACACACGCCATCAGCATCCGGTCCTGCGTCAGGGTGATTCGATTCCATATCTTCGACGAGACCTTTGCATTGTATACCTTTGCTTCTAATCGTCTGTTTTTATCGTTCGCCTTGTATTGTTCCTGTGCTTTAGCTTCTGCTTTGTGTTAGCTGAGCCCGAGAAAGAGATCCAATATTCAAAGTTGAATTACTAACGGGAACCAGAAGACAGAAACCTTTGCATCCGCCTCTTCCTTCTGTAGAGAGCCCATAAACGCCGACACCGTCTGATCTCCGTGTTGTGGCTGCAAATCTCAGACACACCACAACACAACTGCATCTCGCCTATAATACCAAGACCACACCTGCATACGGAACCATCCCGTTATCCCGCCGCTCCGCGATATCCTGACCCTCTACGGTCTACCTGACTCTGAGAAATCTGAAATCTACCTACCTCGAAACCACCGATCTCAAGTAAATCCAAAATGTGCAAATACGTCAAGAACTCGCACTCCTGTCAGCATAAGTCTTTCAGACTTACCGATACTTGCCAATATGCTCTTTCCTCATCCCCCGGCAGCTGCGGCAGGATGTATGTTGTGGATCGCAAGTACGTTAGAGACGCTTGCGAGGACTGCACCCGTAAGCGCGCTCAACTCGACTATGGATACCTCAACACCAAGATCGATGGCTGGATGAGAGGCCTCGAGAAGGACGAACTCGTCGAGCGAGTCGGACTGGCTGCTTAGATGAGAATTCCTGAGCTACCTTTACTTGATGCCAAGCATTTTATTTGGCACTGAGGGCTTTTATCATTACGAACATTGCGGTTGGGCTTTTTATTACTCTCACGTATTCTCCACGATGAAACCTATTTTGCACCCGTTAATTCTCAGCAGCGATCTACTTCTTTTTAATCGTTCGGCATTCAGTCACAGTTTCACAGCTTCAAGTCGACTTTCAGCACGTTGGGCGTTATTATCGGAAGGACTCTTTCTCAGTTGTTCTCCTTTACAGCAGACTTTCCGTACTTCATTTCTTTACGGCCGCAGGATCCCCAGGTGGGTCCTTTCACGATTCGTTGTTCTGGGATCCTGCATTTCATGGCGTCATTGCATCTTGACTCTTCGTTTTGAATGTTTGTTGAAATTCCCCCTCTTATATCTGTTCTCACCAGCTTGCGCGCAGGCCGGTCATGTTACTGCATCGGCCCCGCTATCATCATATTTACATCCCGCCTATATTGTCGAGCGGTGTTGGAGGGCCTTTTTACTCGAGCCCTTGCTTTTTGATACCACTGCATGCTTTTTCGTGTTATTCAGTCTTCACCCGGCGTCTGTTTCTGGAGATCATGGTCGTTACCACACGGTACCAGTAACGCATGTCGATGGAGTTCTTGGGGTTTTTAGTCGCTTTCGCTTTGCCTCATTTTCAGACTAGTTTTCCTCTACAATACGGTAGTTCACAGGCTTCCTGTGTGGCTTCCTTTACTTTTCACTTTCTTCCTCCGCTTTCTACTATCTTTTAATCGACTGATAGCTAGTTTGAATACACCCGAAAGTCCTAGTGCCAGCTATCAATATTATTCCGTTTCATCTGTCTTGTTAGTCTGCCGAATCCTGTCTTGTTTGCTGTCTAAAGCTGTCAATGTAACTACCGTCTTAGTCTTATCAAAGCAATTTCCTTCTTGAATAGTGTACAAGTATCCTTTTGGTGAAGTGACTGTCACGATCTGCCAACTTGGTATGATTTACGTACTGTATACCATTTCCATGCGCCGATATCCCTGCAAGGTCTTATCGATACGCGACCGGCCGTGAAGTTCAGGTATTATAGAGCAGGTTTGATCTCATATCTGAATACCTAGCCCAGCTCTCTCCCTGCATCCACCCCCAACTGATTAATCAGCCCCGATGCAAAATCGCAGGGCCAAAGAGAACGGGAAAATAAATAAAATAAAATAAGACCGCATGGGAAACCGCACGTTTCTGCTTTCAAACAAGACTTAACTTGATTAGTTTTGCCCGAGCTGCGGCATCATAAGCTCACTTACAAAAAAAAACCCACAATCCAGCCCCGCTTTATCGATTAGTTTATTATCCCCTGATCTAAGGGAAATGCGTTTTCGAACAATGATTTGGTTTTGGGAATAAATTTGCGCCTGACCTCGAGACTAAATTTGTGTTATGACCGGGGGGCCATCTTTGGCGTTGGTATTGTTACTACACCATTGCCTGTCTGTTGCTGTGCTGGTCTCGTTGTCCTGAGCACCGATATCGATAACGACGCTTCGTCAAAGTCTTTTGTATTGCTTCGCTAGATTTGTAGAAACTTTGCCCGGAGCTCAGTCTCAGCTCAGAGCTGGCTGGCCTTGTTCCCAGACGAAGAAAACAAAACTCAGAGTGGCAGTCTCCACAACATCATCGACTCCGTGTTGTCCGATTACGAGGAAACCGCTTCGAGACTGCCCCTTTAATATCCTGAAACTCGGAACTTTTTTATGGATCAAACGAGCTATAGTACTGTCGAAGTTCGATTTTTGTATTTGGCCGAAGCTTTAATTCCTACCATCCCATTCACAGTAAACCAACGTCCCACGGGCCATGTTATAATTACTTTCTAGTGTTGTATTATTTGCCGAAGCGTTTTGATACCATTAAAGACGTCGTCGTGTTAGGGATTGTTATCCGAGCAAACCGAACAGCTGGCTAGGCCGTGTGGGTAAGCAGCTTCATCTCGATCGTTAGCCTTCCGAAAGCGGGAGCTGTATCGACCAGCTCGATGGACTGACTATACCATAGGTGCATTCGTTTGCTATAAAAGCCAGTTCGAACATTTCAGAATGCAGAAACGCCTTCGGCCTAAAAGCCAGATTCGGGTCCGTGCCGCATCAAGCTGCGAGTTTTGTGGGTTGTCGGCTGTTCCTGCAGGACTCCTCACTCATTTTTGCCCAAAGAGTATGAGCTTCCTAGCTGACCTTGCAAGGTTTCTGTCCCAAGCACCCCGCCTGACCTGATGTCCTGATCTGAATGACGCCAAAATGACCCGGTTCATGAAGGCGGGATGGTGGGCTTCCTTGACCCAGCCGCCGCTCCAGCCTCCTTGGTCCATTCGAATTTGCCTACCGCCCTTTCCCGCTGATTCTGGCGATGTTTCTCTCCCTCCGCACCTTTGAAGTCGTTGCGGACAATATTTCTGTCCAGAGTGTACTTCCGGTTCAATGCAAAGAATCAAATGATTATCTGCATATATGCAGCCGCGAGGGCCCTTCCATGGTCGACAGGCCTCAGGAGATCGTCGGGTAAACCTTTCGGCCCGGGTAAAGCAGCGACCGATTCATCTAAATAGATGAAGAATCCAATCTTCAAAATTTACTTGCCCTTCGAGAAGCAGTCCTTTTCTGAGCTAGTGTCATTTGCAGCTGCAAGGATTTTCCCGCTGCTCGAAGGAAGCTGTATCTCCACTAATGGGTCCCAGCTAGAAATCTGACACAAAGGAGCCTTTTCGCTGCCTTTACCCCTGCTGACCTGCCTAGTTACCGTGCATGGAGAGGCTTGTCAGAAGTATCTTGGGCTGTCGCTTTCTCAATTTTATTGCTCAAAAGACGCAGCAGCTCATCTTCGTCTCATCGTATGAGAAGGCAGGACATGATTTCGCATTTTTTGTGGTGTTTTCGTTCCAGGCATGAGAGAAACGAGCGAGAAACAATTGCCTCACGCGGCAGAAAAGGAAAACAGAAAAGGAAGCGATGAATCTGGAGTTCTGTTTGCTGCTGGGGCTGTCCATCGCCAGATCGAGTAGCTAAGGCGATCATGATCACAGCTTTACTTCGTAAAATATTGAGGGGGTTGGTTTTCCTCTTCCACCGTCAATTTCATGAAGTGAGATCCATTATTCAGGTTCATTGCAACCAATCCTTCGCTTACCGTCCACATCTGAGCAGCCACTTCGTCGAAATGTTTGGATTTCGATCGCCGCCATCCATTACAAGGTTTGCCCTGGTCCCGGCATCGAATTATCTGTCTCTGGAGGGAAGCTAAATGGTCGGTGCAGCGCATGTAACAGACCTTGAAATCATACACCTCCACATATAGCTGCTAATAATACAACCAACGGGCGGACGAAGCTGCATAACTGATCCCCAAGTTTGGTTGCCTTTGCTCCTGGATCGCCCCATTCTTTGCATGAAGAAAGCAGCTACATTAGCTTAAAGCCTAGCTGTTGAAGCTCGTAGTCTCATTTGCATCGACATTCAGTTCCTCGAACTCAAGCTCACCCGGTGACCCTTCCCGCCTTGGGGTAGCTCCTCACAAACAAGCTGAGACCTCTGTCGCTTTCTGCCTGTTTGAGGTAAAGTTCGGTTACAGACAGAACTTGAGCTATTCTTTTAATTGAATCTCTGCCTCCCATTGAGTTTGTCAAGGTTAAGTTGCAGGTACCAGAGTTTTGCAGGCCCGCACAACCTTCAACCCTGGTACTTTGTACCTCCAAAATTTTCCTTCCAAAAAAGCTGTCGAGGTTTTTTTTTTTTTNTTTTTTTTCTTTTCTTTTATTTTTCCTTCTGGGATTTTGCACATATCTCTTTTGCTGCCGCCCCTCTGTCTCTTGGTTTGCCGGCCAGCTAAGAAGCTCTGCTTGAGCCACCATAACCTCATTCCGGCCTCTCATCTCTTTCGTTCTTCTCTCATCCTGTTTCCCCCTCCCCTCCCCTCAGCTCAAGTTTCTCTGAAGCGTTCGGCTTTCGAATCTTCCAAGAAGGACACAGGCCCCAGTGAACAATTATCGTTGGCTTCCAGCGGCAAGTCATCTTTCTTTCGTTCTTGAATTGATTCAATTCCGCATTACCGGCTTTTTATTTCATTTCATTTTATCTTTTACTTTTATTTTATCGCTACCGGCTTTCCGAAGACTAGCAAACGACTTTCCCATTCATCCGCACAAAGGACAACCACCTGCTTTTCCTTGATCATCTTCCGCAACATTTGCAGAACATTCGCAGACCTTTCCCCGTCAATATCAGGTGGCTGTTTATTCTCCGGGGGAAAGTGGAATTTGGGATAGCTTCCTCTCAGCCCTTGCGCATCCTGTTTTGATATCCCTTCGTTCGTTAAATCATTCTGGCTTTTGATTCTTGCACCCAAGTATTCTTCTAGTTCGAGCTTCCGCCCTTGGGGATTGTTTTCCATCTCTCCTTCTCATCAAGCCACTGGACCTGCTATCCAACCTTGCCCTTCGTACCTGCAGTTTCCAGCGGCCAGGACCACTTTCCAAGAAGAGGAGGGGAAGCAAAAGCTGCATTGTTTGTTTGAGCTGGAGCATTGCTCGGGTACTTTGGCCTAGGTGTGGGATAGCACATAGCAACCAACCGACCAACAAGAGGGAAGCAAGGGACGTTTTTGGTCAATCTAACAAGGAATCCGTCCGCCCAAGCTTGGGGCCCGGCTCTTCTAATCTCGATCTCGACGGCTTGCTAGCACTACCGCCAGTGCTTGTCAATTCTTTCCTTTCCCGCCGACCGAATCTTCCACTGTTCCTCGGGAAGCATTTCACAACATTCGCAGCATCTTACCTCCCAGATCATTGCACAGACATCTGGCATCACGGAGTCGAATTAGTTCCTCCGTTTGCGGCAACTCTCCAAGGAAGTTCAGCATTCCATGTTCCCGTCACCGACAACACATCTTGTCGTTCCTGCCGCCCCTCGAGCTTAGCTCAGCCGCTCCCGTAACTTCCCAATACCTTCGATTTAGCTTTGGACGTGAAGGCTAGCTCTTCGGAACCGCAACGACGGCTAGCAAGATCACAATCCACTCCTTGTTGGAGCACTGTAGCGCAAAGATGATGTCCAGGACTACATCCGCCGAACCTCATGTGGCAGGTGGTCCAGTAGATCCCGATGGCGAGGTTATTTGCCCGCTTATCCGACCGGATGGTCGCAGGTGTCTTAAAAAGTGCACAGGAGTGAGTTACCCAAACGCTGTAAACATAAGCAATCCAGGGCTCCTGCATACGGATGGCTAACCCGGCTCTTTTTATCGGAATTTTGCAGGAACGTAGATACCGTTCGATGCAGGAACATATCCGTCGTGCCCACCCCGACGACTATGTGCCTCGGCTCTCCGCAACTAAAGATAGCTTTGATAGGATGGTCAGAAATGCTGCATTGAACGCCAGCATCTTGACATCGCTACCAAGTGGGGGGATTGGAGGCCCACCCAGCCCTGGAAGGGGTCGAAATCTCCAACCTGGAGGCGGGGAGGAGAGGGCTAAGAGCACTGGATGGAGTAAGTTGCTTGCTACCGAAATTTGATCCCAGCGTGGGGGTTTCGACTTGTCCTACTTTAACAATAATCGTAAATTTGCTAACGTGAGATTTCTGCATTATTAGGATATGAAGATAACAGCTTCGAGACCCGGGTTGAGGATCTTACTCCTCCCTCTACAAATTCCGATGCTGATATGTCTAGTGCCAACACTTCCTTGACTTCCATGGGTCTGGGTAGGACTGGTGCACCATTTTCCAGCTTTGGAAGTGAAGTCTCACAGGTGAGCTCGCAGAAAACTCGCTGATACCCTGGTTGGAAACTAACATCCTCTCCCTGTAGGCACCACCGCTCCCAAAACCCTTACAGACTACGATAGCTAGGAAACGCAAGAACAACTCTTCCATTGACAATACCCGTCGCCATCATACATTCCATCCTTCCTCAGTTTCGACATTACAGGGTCTTGAACCGCTTCACATACCACATCCACCTTCCCGTCAGCGAAAGCGGCTCCCTATCATGAGTTCACCTCACTTGTCACGCCAGAATACCCCAATGTCTTACGAGCCTAGCAGCGCCGCTACTGGGAACGAATCCGATCCTGATCGCACCTTGGAGCATGATGATCTTGTTCGGCCCGCCTCTTCCACTATTAGTGGAGATGACGAAGCTCGAACCCGTTGGGATGAGCTGGTTTTTGTTGCTTCACAGGCTCCAGAGTTCCTGAATCAGCCACCCCCATCAGCGTATGGTTACGGTGGAAACACATTAACCAAATCACGGTCGATGGCTGATCTCGAGCATCGTGTCCGGACCACCAACATCACTCCACCAATGTCAGACCGACGTGATACCCCGCCTGATTCAGGAACATTTGAGAAAATGCAAATCCCGAATTTCAGCAGGTCGGTTTCCCCGCGAGCTTCTACCGGTATGCTGAACCCGACCAAGATGGACACGGATTTCACGGAGGCCGCACAATTGGGTAGTTTGAATAATCTCAACAAGGGTGGTGGGCCTTACAGCCCACAGATTACAATAACATATACACCAAAGGTAGAGTGCAGCGGTTGCGGCCTCTTGACCGCCATGAGTGAAGCTATGGCTTGCTCTGAGTGTATCGCTGGACTGTGTCGCAGCTGTGTAAGGAAGGGAAGCGATGGGTACGCTGACGGCGATGAGGCCCATGGGACTTGCCCGAGCTGTGGAGGGTTGGATACTAAATTCAAGGCCGTTCGCATGCGTATTCGATGAATGCTCTCACCCGCCACATCCCTGATAAGCAATTAGGATTAACCCTATCCACACTCCTTTTCTCGACAGAACTCAGCATTCCTTTTTTTTTTTTTTAACTAGCGGCCTCGATACTTGATAAGTCGGAAACCACTACTCCGATCTCTACCGTATACGAAATTGACCGACAAAAACACAACCTACTGTAATATATCGGGCTTTCAGTGCGCCCAAAAGTTGTGATTCGACTTTGACCAGCTCTTTGCTTTTGGTGCGATTCTCAATTCGTCTTCTTGTCTTAACATCTCTCTTTATTTTTATTTTATTTTTACTTTTATTTTTGAACATCTTTTGAAGTTTATCGGCTGCTTTCTCTCCTCGCGGTACTACCTTCGGTATTTCTATATGCGGTCTTTGGATATCCCTACATAATTTTCCGTGGGTGCGATTAATGGTCTGCTTTTGTTTCCTTCAACCTATCTCTTTATATATACCATGAAAACAACTCCACTAAATTAACGGCCTTACCCTTATTTCGCTCGTTTTTTCTTGTCTCATTTCTCCGACGCATGCTTCATTTTTTGCTTTCATCTGCTGCACAAAGTCCTGATTTTATCTGATTTCTAAGTTCTTATGTTCTTATCCTTCCTCTCCCCTTTTTTTGTCCAACGGTCTGAAACCCTTGTTCTATTCGATTTTGTGTTTGTTTATTGCTTTGGTCGTTTCACGGAAAACATCGGAGTGCGATAAGGGGCGTTCTATGATTGAAAGGTTATATGTCTACTAACTATCTCGAACCTTTTCTGTCTTTTTACTCGTTGACGTTGACAATCTTTCCCTCCCTCCTTCCTTACCTTTCCCCAATTTCTTCGTTTGTACATATTTATATATACGCTAGCGGAGTCTGATTTGACGACGCATCATATGGGTCAGACGGAAAATATATGACGGTCTCCTCACAATTGCATTTGTGTTTGTGAGTACCCTTGTTGCATCTCATCACTATTATCAAAAAGCCGTAATTCGGATATAGGATTTATATGGTTAAAGAGGCCCTACTTATGCGTAACGCGTGCAGAGTGGAGGATGTACTATTGGGAATAGAGACGTAAAATTTGAAAGTCTTCCAAATTAGAAAATATAATTGATCCCCACCGGAGAAGATACCCAGTAGTTGCCCTCAATCTCGCCTCAATCCGTCAGGACTGCCAAACTCGCCGACGTTCTTTCCAGAAGATTCCCATCCATGGGACTCGCCCTTATTCTTTACCATATCGGAGTTACGATAGAGAACTATTGTGTATCTACATAACAATAACGCTCCTATATCTAACCTTCCCGTTATCCACGATGTCATAGGCTTCCTGGATTTGCTCTAGCGGGAACTTCTGAACGACACACTTAACTCCAAATTCCTTAGCAAAGTCGATGGCCTCCTCGGAATCGATCGATGACCCGGAAGGCCAGCCTCTGACGCTATGCCGTTGAACGACGAAGCTGTTAGTATCGAATGGAGTGGAGCCGACCACTATATGCCTGCATTAGTACTGATGTGTCGTCGCTATGAGGATTTTGAAAGTGGACTTACGAGCGAGGGTCAATAGAGTACCACCTTTCGCCAATCCACTCTGCAGCTTTGTCGTCAATTGAGGACTATTCGCTGTAACGACAATACAATCCGCACCGCCCAGCTTCTTCAGCTCCTCAGCGGTCTCCTCGGGGCTTCCTGATATGTAGGCTCTAGCTCCGAACTTCAAAGATTCCTCCTTCTTCGATTCACTGCGGCCTAGCGCGATGACTTTATAGCCCATATTTGCGGCGTACTGAAGAGCAAGATGGCCTAGGCCACCAACACCGGCGACGGCAACAATACCACCGTGGCGGATACCCATGTTTCGTAGACTGTTGAAGACTGTAACGCCGGCGCATAGAATCGGGGCGTATTCGGCTGGGTCGACGTCTGTGGGGACCGACACGAGAGCTTCGCGGCGGAGTATGACGTATTGTGCCACTGTTGGATATCATGGAACATGTAAGCTTCTAACTTGGGCAGAATAACTACGCTTAAGGGCTTGTAAATACGCACATCCTCCCCACATCGTAACACCGGTGACAGCTTCGTTCTCACAAAGGGTATATTGACCACGCTTGCATTGTGTGCAGAAGAGGCAGTGTCCACCGTGCCAACCACAACCAACTCTCTCTCCGACCTTCCAGTGGTCTTCCGACTCTGGGATTGCGGCGACTTCACCGATAATCTCGTGGCCGGAGACGTGTGGGCTAGAAATCCAAAGTTGTTGTTAGCTCTCATTGTTTTTTTCTGGCATGCATAGCGACGAGGTGACATACAACTGCGATCCGACCTGGCCATTCAAGATGTGAACATCCGACCCGCAGATGCCTGACGCAATGACTTTGACAAGGACTTGTCCATGGGTAGGAGCCTTGAGGGGAACATCTTTGATTGTGAATTTGACAGGGGTTTCCTCCCCTGGCTTTGCGCCGTAGGCCTGGGTTAGACCTGGCTTCTCGACGACAGCGGCTTTGAAGGTTGACGGCAGGGACCCGGACATTTTTTGGATGTTATATTTATCCTTAGAATGAATGGTTTTCTCAGGACAATGGGATATATATTTTGTGTGAGATTTAAGAATGCGTTGACTTTGTGGTCAATTGCGATCGTCCGGATTAGGAAATATAGCCTTGAATTGAAGCTCTGAGCCGACTCGAATGTAGTGAACTGAAGTGAGAGAACCGGCGATTGAGAGGGAGATTGACGGCTTATTTATACACTCGAGCTTCGTCTACAGAGTCCTTACTCTTCCTATCTCTCGAATTTAATCCGTCTTTTTCTTTTTCGGTAGGTGAACGACCGGGGCTCTCTGTTAAGCTTTTTCCTCCACCGATGTCAATCCGTACCAATTGCCGTGATGTCATTGGGGATGTTAACGAATCCGTCCAAGTTCTCCGAGAAGCTTTGCTGACTGTACCGCTCTTAATTCCGGCACGGGTCAACCGCTATGTGTATGACCAAACAACCGACCAACCGGACGGCAAAACAGTATGCAGCTAAATGCAGCGACTCGGAGTAGCTAACTGCCATTACCCTTGCTTACTTGCAAGCTTAGTTCCAAGAAGTTCGTGTGCGTTATTCTGGGGAGCGACTTGTGAGACTACCTTGCTTCTGGATCCACCCCGGCAAGCTGTTTCGAGCATCTCGGATTTTTAAATTCGCCCGTTCCATGTAGAAGCATGTATTTCTCCCCTGGCTTTCTTTTAGACCTCCCTCGTAGAAAACTCTGATAGCTACTTTCTCTATAACTCAAGTACTTCTTAAAATTTTTGATATCAGGATTGCAGACGCTTGGATCTCTTGAAGCGGTAATACGTGAAGCTGCTTGGCTTGGCCTTTCCAATTGCCTGTATTTTTACAATCTGAATCCTTCCATAGATCGTCAAGATTCTACACGATCTATTAAAATCGCGGTTCAACAAAATGTTTTCTCGCTCGCTGAAATTGGGCAAAGCTTTAAAACACAATCCTTACAATCATTCTCGGTAGCATGCTGCCGACACTAAGATTGATTACTAGTACCGTAACAAAAAAAACACAAGTATTGTATTGCAACAGGCTATCACGATTACTCATATCGAACAGAACTCTTCACGAGCCCCTCTTATATGCTTAATCATCGGGGAACTCTCAAAATTTCTTATTATCGCTTTTGATATCGCTTAACTTGGCTAATCTAGACGATAAGGCTTGGAGGGTGACATGCATTCATTGATGTCGCTTTTCATATTGTGGAAGTTGTCTCTGAAATATATGCCCTCCAATATTTCGAGGACGATATTGGAACGGCTGTTATAGCTTACATGTGGTTTCGAACGTTTCTGACACTACGCCAAGCCGAAAGCCGATGTTCGATATATGAGCTCAGTTGGCGAGAGCGAATTGCTTATGCGTAGTATACGTAGACATGCGCACTTAAATCATCGATAGCCGGTGAAGCCTAGTACTCTGCATTGCTGGTCCTTGTACATGTACATACAGGTATCTTCTCGCGCAGTCCATCTGCATTTGTTCATAACTCGATTTTTGGTTCAGTTCGTGCTGGGGGGGCTCCAGGACACAAGGATATTGGAATGCTCTACTAGGGTTTGCGAACTCACTTCCAGTCATGTGCTAAAGACGCTGCCGTGTGGCCTCTCACTTTAGTTGAAGAAACTGACTCTGGGTATATGTGCGAAGTAACAGAACCGCCCTTAAGACCTTAGTGTCGAAATCTTTCCACTCGGCAAAACCGAGCAACGCTGAAATCTTACGGTATCAGCAAAGTCCGCCTTAATCCCGGAAGCTCCATATTACGAGACCAGGAAGCTCCATTTACCACAACAACAACGAAAAACTTTTTGTTGCGTTCGGGAATTCTAAACCTCAAATTGCTAATCCTCATGCTTTCTATGGTTTGGCTTCGGAATATTGACGCCTAGATTTTATTGAAGAGCGAGAACCTATGGATCATTCCGGTTGACGGGGTGAGAGAAAACAGGAACCAGAGATTTTCAAAGCAGACCGGCATTCAGAACTCTGCCAAAAGCAAATTCGACGGCGAACAACGACAAGTAGGGAAAAAAAAAAAAAAAAAAGCCTCCAGCTACATATGCATAGGGTACCAGCGTATCATCTACAATTAGAGACCCAAAGAACAGGGAGAATGCCCAGCAGCCGTGGGTATCGAAGCCATATGCGCCATTGACGACGCTTACCAATTAGAATTCAAGATATAAAAGAAGCAATTGCAAAATGATATAGATCCCGTCCTCTCGGGCGAGTGCGAACTGTGGAGGCTAGAGACTATCAAGCAAAATTTTACCTGTACCATGTCTCAAACAAACCCCTTCACTCTGGCACTAGGAGGATGCTGTATCGGCAGTTCAACTTCAGTTCCTACTGAATCCCTCTTTTCTACTTCGGCGTAGCCGATGCGAATCGACGCTGTCGACATGGCTTTAACATACGGGGATGAAGGTTGAGACATCACTGGAGATGCGGGGTCGGAATGGACACGTATATGGGTCTTTCCAGCTGCATTTTGAATCCTCGTCCCAGCAGACCCGCCGCTGTTGCCCCCACTTCGTTTGAATATGGACTTAATATCCGACGCTCTACTACTGCGGTAGGATAGGAGCTTGGGAACATGCTTCATCAAAAGAGCACGGAGGGCGGGAGCGCTGCTGCAGATCAGAGCTAGGTTGAGCTCGATACTAAGAAGAAGATGCATTGTCAGCTTTGTGATCTTATCCGCATATTGGCGATGCATATCTAAGTGATAGATGAGGGTCGTAACGTACATTCCCCATGCAATGATTGGAAGAACGGAGTCCTTGCCATCAATACCATATCTGATGGAATCCTGGACCGCCTTTAGGCGGACAGCAGCGGCCACGCAAGCACTATAGTTGTCAGCAAGTAGCCCACATCTTGGGTTTTTGGGGAGCAACTCACATCCCACCAAGCCCGAAGGTGAAAAATGCAATTATTCTCTCCCTAGGGTAGAGCTGCAACTTCCACACCAACGGCATAGGAATAGCCCATACCAAAGCATCAGTTATGATGTTTACAACACCGGTACCCAGAATGGCCTTCAGAGTATGCACTTTGCATTTGAGGGTCAGATCGAACTCTGAGTCCCAGAAGTTTACCATGTTACATTGAAACAAGAAGGCGAAGAAACCTCCGAAGGCATTCCCGATAGAAATGAATGCGGTTACAATGACTGCGGCACGCAGAGCGCCCCAGGTCGATAGTTGGTAGTAGAAGATGAGGAGTGCTAGCTTAATGGAGAGGACGACCATTGGGTAAGTGGTCATACCGATGTTGTAGGCCTTTCAAAGTCTTTATTAGCATTACTGGTACTGAAAAAGTGGGTTTTTAGGCAGGACCTACGATAGACTGCTGCTTGATCTCGAAGTATGAGCGGTCGCACCAGCTCGCCATATTGCCGCCCACGAGACTCGCGTGGACGCCGTATGCACCCCATGCAATAATCAGCAACTGTACTCAGGTCAGTATACTAGGCTTTCACGCGGACGTAATGACATGACTAATGTTGAGACTTACGTAGGATACCAAGGCGACCCAGTCGAACGCTTGAATCCTCCCAAACAAGGACCACCTCGACCATAGCCTTAAAGCCATAACCACGGTACTCAGGGCTGTGAAAAATATGAACAACGGCAAAACCGAGCCGGTAGCTCTCGGATGTGGTAACAACGGCAGCACATCAACTGCGAATGCTGTTTCATTAAATGGTGCGAAGTTCAAGGCCATAACACTGTACGTTCTTTCATCCCAGCCATAATAGCTTGCTACTTGGTCATCTGTGATGTTTGGATAGTCGACATAGAGCTGTGCAAGAGCTTTAACGGCCTCACTGGTATGTTGGTGAGTAAATTGCGGTGAGGATGAACCCCAGTAGTAGCAAGTCAGGGTAAGGAGAAGAATTTCCTTCTGGCTGAGGACTTCTGTCATCGTGCCTAAATACCCAGCCCAAGTCAATTGGATTTATTTGGGCAGAATTTACTTTTGCTGGTGGAGAAACTGCAAGGAGTGGGTAGAAAAGGAATTTATGTTAAGAGACCGGCTCGTAGCGACTCGCTTTCTTGACGGTCAGAATCGGCGACAGCATCGATGGTATATATCCTCAGAATTCATGCGCATATATCATAGACCACCGCCCCCTTCCCCCGCCTGTTAGAAGGCGAAACCCGATCGACAGAAAGTGGGGGCGGCCTATCTTTGCTCGAATAGAACCTGGTTGCATCATGGCAAGCGATATCGAGACGGTCAAGTTACACTATTAATCGTACTGCTATTTCTCGCAAAGACCATTATCAAGCTTCCTTAGCGGTCATACCGGCAGGCATGTGAATGGCCCATCGACGGGAAAAGATCGGTGGCTTGGAAGGCTTGCAGATAACAGCGGGGTTGAACTTGCAATGTTCTCTATCGGAGAGTGGGACCTGCATATCAGCGAAACACACAACGAGCCTTGATTTCTGCAAGATTGCGCAGTTGTATTGGTGTACATGTGCATCCGAAGTGCATACCGCAAAGCCGTTTTATGCGGCTGCATTTAAATTGGGCTGTCTTTTCGTACGAAATGCCATCTGGGGAGGGAGACCTTTGCGACGGCTGGAAGACTCGGGCTTGCACTTGAAGGTCAGACAAAACCAGCGCCTGAACCATTCGATGCACCTACCCACAATTTTTTGAGTATAAAGTCAGCAGATGGTATGAATATCTCGATGGAACTGGCTACATTCTGCGAACTATTCAACCGCCGTTTCGGGGGATCAAACCAAACCGAGTAATGAGGAACATACCCAGACCGACTAGCAAGCGACGATGCAGGTTTGGAGAGACGACCATAGAAAAGCGTTTTCTTCAGGTGTTCTCACTAGATTGCCCTTTTTGGGAAGTTCACGGTGCAGTTCAGCAACAACGCGGTTTTCGCAGCAGGAGCACGATCTGACGTCGTCAAAGGCGGGACCCACTTCTGCAAAAATTGCATTTCTATTCTTCTAGGCCTCCGATAAGAGTCTCGTCCCTTGAACCCTGGCAAGTATCGCGCTCTCCTGTTCTAAAAATGCGCACCCGCCCTCATCGTTATCAAACTCGAGATCGCCATACATGCATGGAACTAAGCCCTGGTCTTGACATGTCTCAAATGACTCTACTTGGAAGCGAAAGGGTTCGATACCATGCCTCTGGCAAACGAGTTTGTACAGGAGCTTACCGAGTGACTTTCATACGACATCGTACCGCCCGGGATGGGGTTTTCTCTTGTGACCCGTTTCAGCCGCCTTTACATATTTACATTGTCAATACGACGCTAGATCTTGGTTCTCTCTCCATACAATAGTGGCTTTTAGGGAATGATCGCCGAGATATCGGATTCCAAAATGCTTATCCCATGGAGCCTGGTTTTCTTTTCGTTCTTTCTTTCTTTTTGATTGAACTGTTGCCCGTTGGATAAGTTCTCTCCATTGGTTTTATACCCATTGCCAACACATTTTTGCTCAAAATTACCACAAGTTATCCGCTGAAGTTGGATCCATGGAAGTTCGATAAGAGAAGGGACTGATCTCTATCTTGTCTTAGAGGCTCTTCGCTTCTCTGGAATTCAGCTCCAGTGTGCAAGAAACCAGGGTTTGAGAACTCAGTCTAGGGTATATCTTTCAATCGAATCTGATTCCCTGGCATCTTTCCGAGATACGACGAGAAGGCGGCCAGCTGCAGGGGAAGATTCGCACACAGTCTGACATGTCCCCACCGGCCTGCCCCGCCTTCCTGCAGACGAACATCGATCATGGTGGCAATGCATAAGCAAGTAAAGAAGAGCCGAAACTTGGAAAATTTTGCTTCCCAGTCGTCTGTTCCAACTATCATTACTTGTCGCCCAGCAGACTCGCAGCAGATTGTCGCAGATTTGGCCAAAAACAGGGGCATCGCTACTACCCTTAACATCGCTATATATCTCGACTAACCCAAATCTTGTCGGTGGTCGCCTCTTTTTCGCTTCTCGGTGGCATTTGGTGACGTCTGCCCCCGTAGGCTTATTCGCCCACGTTTCTCGCTCATAGGCGACCGTGAATAGTCTGATAAGACTGAGAGATCTTACATAAACATGATTTTGCTTCATGGGACAAATTCTCTTATAAGCTTATATGCAGTGGTTAGGGTATACGCACATACAATTGGAGGCAAGATATGTCGAAAGCCTATGAGGCCCGGAGGGACCTATCCCTGTTGTGTCAAGTTCGCATTTGGAAATCTTTGCGAGACCCTCCGTCTATCGTGATCGACGATGTCCCGTGCTTGGATACCTATAAGAACCTTTGATCTTGTCCTTCCGATTCCTTTCTTGGGGATCTTTATTTTCGAGATTATCCAGCGCTTCATTGGCTCGCAACTTGAAAGATATCTGAGATATCTCAATCAACCTCTCTATCCTGGCTGATATATAAAAGGTTTAATTATTTCATACAAAGCCACTATGAGAACCCTCTTCGCGTCTCTCCTCATACTCACATCTGCTGTTGCAGAAGTCCGCGCTGTGGCATGTCCGGTTTGGGCTGGCCAAATTTGTGGGTACAACAAACGCTCTGGCTTCGAGATCTTCAGACGTTCTCCCAAGTACTCCCTTCTCAATGGCCAACTCGTCAAGCGTGATGGCCCTGTCGCTGGCAGTGACCCCACAGCTACCACATACCTTTACGCCACTCTCCCGGAATGGGCTGCTCTCCCAGGTTCCTCATGTGGATACTCCTATCAAAGTAACGGCGGCACGACAACAGCAATATGCCCCATAGGATTTAAATGCGGATGCCAACCGAGTGGAAATGTATGCATCACGACGACGGCGCCGGATGGATGTGCGCAGTTCAACCCAGGGACCGTCTATGATACTTGTACAGTGAGGTGGACGACAACGATCACGGATGTTGCATCTGCTTTCGGGCAGTGCGGTGGGTTTATAGAATCTTCTGTTATCGCCGGCAGTGGTGAGTACTCCATGCGCATAGGCTTTTTATACCCCAAACGCGGTCCGGATTTTCGTGATCTAATTTTCGTATATAGCATGGACGACTGCCACAATGTGTCCGCAAGGCTACGGCTGCGCCTGCCGAAATTTCTGGTACAGCCAGTGTCTTCCGACAGCCTCCTATGCCACGGATTGCCCGCCTGCAACTCGCTACTGGGGTTGTCCGAGCACCCTCACACCAGGCGCAACGGGTCGGTACCGTCAATGCGGCGGTATTTGCTGGGATCTTCTGGGTTACCCTAAAGGCTGCGATTCTGGCGACTCCTGCTGGACAAAGACATCGGATGGATACGAAGCGCCGGGTCAATATGCGATGTGCGGTCCGACAAGACCGAACAATGAACCTTACTATCAGGCTACGCCACAGAGTCTGTGTTACCCTGCGCCATACACGTACACACCCGACGATGCGCCTTTATGCGGCGGCGGGAACGGAAATACCGGGCAAGGGGAGGTTGGAGGGCCGCAGACACTGTGGGGCCAGTGTGGTGGGCAGCATTACGATGGGCCTGCGGACTGTCCGGAAGGCTCGGTGTGCGAGTATCAAGACCAGTGGTTCTCCCAGTGTGTGGCTGGTAAAAAGAAGGTTAAGAAGTCGGCTACCCCGGTTAAGAACGTTAGGGCTGTTGTGACACCGGTTAAGAAGTTGACACAGAGAGATTTGCTAGGACCACCGAGGCCGGGTATGAGGCCACGAATTTATAGGTAGTTCAGATGCTGCGTATTTACTTAAAGTTATATAATATGTATAGCAATCTAGGTATATAGTATGTAATGTTGGTTATCTCGGGTAGATATGTTAATGGAGCGAATCTATACTGATCTTCTTCCAAGTCGAGTAGTATTCAGTAGCTGCTTGTACACGTGGTTATGGGCGCCAGTTAAATCCATTATAGCCACTTAGTATTTGAGATAGCTAAACACCTATATTGGTTTCACGAGACAAATAATTATTGGTATTTAGCTAGGACTTTGAGAATGTGAAAGATTTCTAGAATTCCATTTGAGCCGGTTTGTGATTACATTTACTGCTTACAGCCCATTATCTCAACCATCAACCATCTCGTATCTCATTACCATTAACTAACTACATGTCCAAATCCCGCCTCCAACATGCTCGCCGCCCTTAATTTGTAGTCTTGAAACCCGCCATCGCAAAAAGAAATCATAACACAACTCCGCCTAATGCTTAAATCCATCCTCAAAAATCGAATGGATCGTATTGTTCGATCCTAACCTTGAGATGGAGGAACGGTTTCGAAAGCAGCATCATCGGCAACGATCTGTGGCTGGAACTCGTACTTCTCCTTGGTGTAAACCTCGGCTGCGACAGAGAATTTCTCAGCTCCCTGGAGAAGGGCGGTGCGGACGACATATTTGTCGGCATTAACAGTCTGTGTATCGTGCAGAGTAGATATTAGCGATTGATTTCTACGAACATAGAAAGTATCAAAGTGCGGGGAAGAGGTCTACCTGGTAGTGCCATGGGTGGGAAGTGCAATTTGGGCAATGGAAGCATTGCACGTCGTTACCAGAGTCGCCCTTGTAGGTGTAGATGCGTGGATGCCCCTGGGTTATCTTGCAGTCATCCTAAATGTTACAGAAAAATCAAGTTAACTAATTGTTATTGGAACATGCGGGAACCTTGGGCGTTTGGATGTACCTTTGGAACAACCAGGTTGAGGGTATAGTCGCCGCCTCCGATGGTTTTGCAGGCACTGCAGTGGCAGAGAATGTGGACCTAATTCAATTCAATGAACGTCAGTATCTAGTCTAATAACCAGCTTTAACTTTAACTTAAGGACTTACAGGAGTCGCATCAGTCGTAATCTCCCATTGGAGTTCACCGCAGTGGCACTTTCCAGTAGTAACTACCATTTTGTAGATTGGAGTAGGTTTTTATGATCAAAATATAAGTAGAGGTGCTGTTAAAGCCTGTATAGGGTTTGCACTCTGTGGTTTGATTGATCTGTGGATGCTGAGATAAAGTTACGAGTCGAGGGGGTTCCGACGAAGTTTATATAGCTTGGGGAAGTTTGCCGACCCTTGACGTCGTCCACCAAGAAAAAATACATTTCGTCCGCAAAAGTAAGCTCCGGAGCCACTCCCATGCAACCCATCGCAGGGTAATTCCTAGCGGCTTCGTAGCTACCAAGTTCGAAATCTACCTCACAATGCCGAGAAGAAAAACCTTAGCTGGATCGGTATTCCAAGCTATGCGGGCGGTTTTAGGATCCTTAGGGTACAGGCGTGGGTTAAAAGTCACACCGACTCTTTCGTCGCGTAGTGCTATGTCCGAATCTTCGAAATCAGCGTGCATGAGCCGCAACAACTTTTAGAGAAACAGGAAATCGATGATATAAGAGAATACAAGGGACCCCTTCACATATATTTCAAAGCTGAGCGGGCCAGAACGGTCCCAGTCGGCCGTTGTATGCCAGTTCCGCGGGTTGGGTTTCCGTTGGGGCAAGATGAAAGGAACTTTACCGAGTTGCGGATGCGAAGCTTTGTAAAAACGTCTGCGTCATTAGGTCGACAGGAAAGTCCCGAGATGTGCGGGGATAACTTGTATTAACTCTCGACAGTTATGCTGACTAACAGACTTTGAAAAATGCATATGCACTAGTGATTTTTCGAATCTGGAGTTACAACCACCATTTTCTGGGAGATCGTAAGGGTGTCGATATTTCGATGGTGTCTCTGCTAGAAAGATTCGTTATCACCCGTCGCCAGTTGTAACTGCCAGATCAAAAAACGGATATTTTGAAGCGAGCATCTTGCAGTTTCACGTAACGGGTAAATCCAGCAGGATTGGTGAGATAATAATCGCTAGATAGCGCACACAAGTTCATCCGATGTTGGCGGATTTAAGGCCCGTATTGATTCTGGAGGCATCCAGTAGGGAAGGTGTCCGCGGCGGATATGAATGCACTTGCAAGGTTGCCCTGCTCAGGTGCTAGTCCTTTCGAAGCTCTTCAGTCAGAGCAGCTAAAGTACCGGTAGGATCTTGTCAAAAACATCTTCTGCCCTGCCATTGAAGAGTTTGTAATATCCTGTCTCCTAAATTTATATTATTCAGACTTTTTGTTAGAGAACTTTGCAAATTTAGACTGGCATCTGAAATTTGGCCTCATGATGACTTTGTTTCGAAATATGGTGACGATTCGAGGAAGTGTGTTGCAATGTTGAAGTTGGAGTGTCGTACGAGGTCTATGGCTTAGGGCCCCTCGAGCTCACAGGGACTCCATGTGTACATCCGGGCTTGCTGTGAAGAAATTTTCGGAGTATCAAAGAGCCGCCACCTGCATATATTTAGATTAAGTTCTATTCCGAGTCTTCTTTTCCGAGAAGATATCGATATGAGCTGGTCAGGTTGGCTACCAGATCAAGGTCGTAAGTACGAAGAGTAAGGTGACCACTTAGTGAAAACTAGAATTCGAAGGGTCCAGAATTCGGATAGCAATAAGCGTGCGAAGGGAATAAATCGTTCAGCCAAAAATATATATCGAAACATTGTATCAGGATTCGTATACGCGCACAGGCTCTAAAGGTCGGGAATAATCGTTTCCTTGCGCTGAACCATACGACAAAAAATTTCCACTATTGACATAGAACTATTGTGCGGATCAGCTGGCATAATTTGGCTCCAACATGATGATTTCATGCTTCCAGTGCACACTCCATTTTCAAACAATGATTAAGGGTCAGCTAAGCCAAGGCACACCGGCTGCAACCTTATAACACCACGGTGATCTGAGTTACCATATATCTGCGTATCGGCGAACGGATGCAATTGATCCAGAAATTTAACCGAATTGGACGCAAACTGCGCATATATACTTCTAAACTCGGGACCTGCATCTTGTCTCTTGATTCTATAGTAACTCATCCTAATTTCCCTAATCAATGACAAATCAAGTCCATAAAATGAAAGATCAGCCCTAGACTCTGGACTCTGATCTCTCGGTGGGAATAAATAACCCTTTCACCGACAGCGCATTGAAGTATAAGATCAAGTCTTATGCTTACAGTAGAGACTTGCACGTTTGACAGACACGGCTACTCCAGTAAAGAAGAGTGGGGTTGACTAGGTAGATCCCATGCCTATGCATTATCAGACAGAAGGGCTATTCGTGAAGCCACAGAGCTAATTAGATAGGACTAGCCTCAAGTGGGGAAATGCTGATAGTATTAGGCGAGTTCTCCATCGAGATATTTGGCGGATTTGGAACAATGGCTTTAAATTTTTTGTTTTATTTTTATTTTTTTCGCAATTTCTTCCCCACTCTAGTAATATATTCTGCCCCATGGCTGACAGCTGTTATCCTCAATCTTAGGCTTGGGGGTTTTGGAAACTTAAAGTGTACCTGGTTTGCGCTGGAGGCGGAGCTCGCGCAAGAACCCGTGTTAATTCTTAGATGCGGATAACGGTGCGGATGATGGCCTGGTTAGAAGCTCGATGGAAGGAAGCCCCATTTTCAGCCCAGCATTAGGGCTGACGAAAGGTTTTCGATTCACTTCAATCACAATATATCTTCGTTCACAAAGTTAATTCATGTGCCCAGCGGGAGAATGTATAATAATCTGAGCATTATATGAGATGAAAGATATTTTTGGCTACGCGGTGTGAACAGCCCGGTGGCCATGGCTGGTCCATCCAAGCAGTATGTAAGCTCAGCCTCGAGATCGTGAGGCCTTGGCCCCGTGTTGAATTTCAAGGGTAACAAACTCTCGGTACTTCGTACATAACTTCGCAATCGCAAATGCGGTTAACTTTGCAACCACAAATGGAAGTCCATTCGGAAGGGGACCAGACCATTCCACGCGAGTCAATGAGCCGACGTTGACAAGTGCAATCAGAACCGCATGCCAATGAGGACGCCGACGGTGGCAGCTTCGACGGCTTCTACAGCATATGCCATGCCATGCATGCATGAGAGGTCGCGAGTGCATTCGCTAAATGAGAATTCCAAATCCCAAGCGGAATTACATCAGCCACGGTCCACCACTTAATATCGAACAAACCATGCAGAGGCCCTATTGCGCCCAACTTCGCTTTGCACCTTCCCATTAATAATATCCCCTCGCTGCGGGCTGCTGGGCGAGGTGCTGTTTTTTTTTCGACAACTTCAACCGAAAAGAGGACTGCTTGCTTGGCACAGACCTAGGGCTCGCCTCCTATTCATTTTAGCGCAGTTCGATGAAACGCAGAAACGGACAAGCTCGTCGATCTATTATCTGGGATCGTGGCTCCTGGAAGATGGAGGGGGTCTGCAGGCGAGCTGGTTCAAGTTCTCGGAAACACCCTCGTGATCGTTTCCGGCTCCCATGCCTCTCCTGGGTCCTGGCTAAGTCCCGTCGACCCTGGACGTTGGAATTTGGAGATATCCCAACTGCTTTCGATTTATATCTTAAGACCCTCTCCTTTTGGGTCGTTCGTTGTGCTCGGTGTTCCAAATTACTCGCACCCGCACCTTCACTCCGATCCCTATTCTCTTGAACCCGAGACGGCGCGATCCTTTCCCCCCGCATGTGCACATAGCAAAAGGTAAGCAATCCTCCCGCCCCAAACAGCTCCCCTTCAATTAGTCCCATAAGGCGTTTTCCTGTGAGCTGTAACAATCACCTCGAGAATCATCATGAACATGCACCTGCTAACTTCACTCTACCAACCTCAGTAAGCCTGTCTCGTAATACGAGACCTAATGAAAAGCACGGGTTCCAATTTTGGAGTCTTACCGGATCACTGTACAGTGAATTTATAAAGTCGGGGAAACTGCCGAATTTTTGACGTTTCAAACCACCACCCGGCGTTGCAGGGAACCCGTGCTGAGAATATGGCTGTTCGACAACCATCTTGGGGGCCGAGTCCCTCTACAGCCACAGATCCCTATTTTCGCACGCGTGAATACAATATATCGCCAATCACTCCTTTGGGGAGCGCGGGTCACTCAAGGAGTCCCAATTCGAGACCTCTGCTATCTCATCATTCGTCCCATGGTAAGTGTGGGGATATTATAAGCCGCTGTCCCTAACCCTTTCCACCCCCTTCACGATTGTTCACTGTATCAATCCTACCTTTTCCGTTCTAAATATATTTCCAAAATATTTTTGGATTGTAACATTGAAACTTCGGACAATGCTAAACTGATAAACAATAGGAAGTCGCGGCATGAGTATCTCTGATATATCTTCCCCTCATTCTGGTACGCCAATAATTCTGCCCCATGGATATTTGCCATTCGGCGGAGAGCGACGGCACTCATACTCAAGCTCAGATTTGAATCGTGTCGGAAATGAACGCCGTGCGTCGGTTGATACAACATGGGAACCATCATGGGGCGAGAGGCCGAGGAGTTCGGGCGGGAATGGAGGTGGATTCTTCCCCCCGACTCCGATCACAACGAGCCCTTATCCTGCTGCCTTCGCCGGATTCTCGCCAATACACCGACAATCGTCAATGCCGTCAGATGCTAGCTTGGCGATGTTTTCATCTGTTCCTCTAGACTACCCGGGTTGGTTTGAATCTGCCTTCGTTGACGGCCACTACCCGTCGAATCAAGTACTGACTCGTGGCCAGGTATTCTTCGTCAATGGTTAACTCCTATCGACTTTCAACTTGAACGCCTTCAACTTCAAAAAGCTAGAACGGAACGAACCTTCGAGTGGCTTGTGACTGTCGATGGGCAATTTACGAGATGGGTGAAATCACACAGTCCAGATTCGGCTGTACTTTGGCTATGCGATCGCCCCGGGGTCGGAAAGAGTGTAGCAACATCTTTAATCCTCCAAGCCGTCGAAGCGCACTGCTACTCTGAGAGATTATCCTTCGCCTATATTTTTGGCAAGAGAGCCAATAAATTAAACCCAGCCCCCCAGGCGATTGACTTCATCAAAAGTTTAGCATTCCAAGTTTTCCGATCACACCCGGTCTCTGATGGCCATGCGCCTCAAGGATGGGATATCTACATGAAATACGGACCGCAAATACCCACCTTCGATCATGCTGTCGAGTTTCTCGCGGAAGTGTTGAAGAATCGGAAGACGTACCTTGTAATTGACGGAATCGACGAGTGCTTTCAGCCTTCCGAGGTCTTAGAGGCTGTCTTGGGCCTCCCCACTGTTGCCGATGGAACGACTCGGGTTCTAATTTCTTCTCGAATGCGACCGGATGCCTTCAATCCCGATGGCCTTTATCCTGTGATTCGACTTACCCCTCAAAGCGGTGTCTACTCTGCCGACCTGAGGATTTTTGTAGAGGATGAAGTCAGCAGAATCGAGGACTTCCATCGAACCTCAGAGAGGTTTACCGAAGCCGTAGCGAAAGTCATCGCCGCGTCTGATGGAAATTTTCTCTGGGCGTCGGCTTTGCTGGTTGATCTCAAGATCGCACAAGCCCGAGGCAAGTTCTGGGAAACTATTACTACCATCCCGAGGGGGATTCAGATTCTAGTGAAACAGGAACTGTGGAAGATCTGGCAAAAGCCAGAGTCGAAGCGGCGGCTGGCACTCGAGGTTCTTGAGTGGACGATTTTCTGCATGGAACCATTGTCTGTGGGGTCCTTCCCATTTGGCAGATTGTTCGGGTCTGACGGCTCCTTCCTTGACTATGAACATCGACGCGTCGACAGATCACGGTTCCTTCTTCGATTCGGCACTGAACTCTTGATATTCCCGACGTTGGATGGAAAATTCGAACTGTTCCACCATCGGCTAGCTGACTATATTCTTCTGACAAGCATACAAGAGAACCCCCAGTTCCAACTCACCGATGGACCCACAAGACTAGCACTCAGCTGCGTTCGATATCTCTCCTCCCCTCAATTCCAAGACTCTCTACATTCCGAAGCGTATCAACATACTCCTGTCCATAGCTCGGAAGTTAGCGCCGCAAAGTCTTACCTCCGTTCAAAATATCGTTGCCTTGAATATTCATCACAACACTTGGTGCATCACTTGCTCAAGGTCAGCGATGTGACTACCGAAGATGGCTCCGAACTTGTATCCGCACTGATAACTTTTTTCCTGTCAACAAACGCGACTACCTGGGTTGAGGCTGGTCAAATCTTCGAACCTACATTCGGCAGAACCTTTGTAAACGCTTGTCCCGAGCTTCTGGATTGGATAAGGAGCGTTGTTGCCGTTCACCCGAGATGGAGAGAGTCTCTACAAGCTGTCACCGCCCGCATTGAGGGTCTTAAACAACATGCTAGCACATCCAGGAACCTTCTAGCTCGTCCCCAGGTTCAGAATCGACCACGCTCAGTCACCTATGGCTCCCCAGTGATACAGGTAACCACCTATCATGGCGATGGTGTTCCGCCAGCAGGAGCAGGAACAGAATCCCGACGGTCACGAAGCCGGAGCCCGCGTAGTATTGGCAATCTTTTTACTTCATTCACTACTGTCGGTCGTGAAGATTCGTCAAGAAGTCCTCAACGCCGCACACGCGAAGAAGTAGAGCAAGGCGTCCAGCGAAGATCATCTGCAAGGAGCCCATTCCCGCTTTCCAATAACGAAGTTAGGCGAAGTTCTGCAGGGGCTTCGATTGGAGCTGTCACCAGTGCAATCGCTATCGCGAACGTGAGCGCCACGAGCGCGATACCACTGCAGTACCACTATCCAGTACGGGATGAGCCATGTAATAGCTGGGGACAATCATCCCAACCGTACTCGCCAGAAGAACCCCTGCAACTCTCACATTCCGCGTTTGGGCCACCGGATCCTGCTCGACAGCAAGTAGCGGCCCAACGGCAGCAATATAATCCTCCACCTCAACACTACCAACAGCATCCACAGACACAAATACAACACCAACAGCAATGGTATCCAATGCAGGAATATTACGGCCCAAGAGGGTATCCACAAGATGAACATAGTAGTAGTGAGCCGCCGCCACCATATATGCGGTACGCTTGAGGTTGGAAGAAGTACATACATTCGCTTGTAATTTTTTAAAATTTCTCTACCCGATCACAATCTTTTCAAAAGGCGCATCAGTCGTTGAGTACTACCTGGCTGAAGTACATACCTTGACCTCTTTATCTTAACTAACTTACTTTACCTTCTTCGAGAGCTATGCTAGCTTTGCACCCGTCGTGGGGGTGTGTATAGAAGCTCTACGATTTCTTTTATTTACTTTTTTTTTTTTTGGCAGTGTGTATCATAGTTTATAAGTATTCGATAGGGTTTAATGGATATCTGGTGTAAAGGTTTTTTCATTATTTAATATCTTCGATCCTTTAATTAAAGTCCTACTTTGCTCTCTTTAACTACATTTGTTGTTGAATGTCGAATTGGTGTTCTATCTGAGCTTGAAATCCAAGGACTAGAACCCTATTCACCTCGCCGCGGAAACGAAGACTGACCAGTTATCGGTGAAATCTGATTATAAAGAAAGTTGCGCCACGTGCACGGCTGCATACAAAAATAGTGTTTTCTGTTCGTGATATTCTGAATTCGGGTCTCGAGCTCAATGAAGCTCCTAACTTTTGGGCCCGAGAAACCGAGGGAATGCCGCCGATGGACCCTTCTCACGCTATTCTAACAACTGTCGAGTTGGTCCGGTCCTTTACTTGATGTTCGGAACACTTTTCAGGGCAAAGCTGTCTAGCATTCCCACTCAATAATTATCTATTGTACTTTCCTTGGTTTCATAAAATCTTACCGCATGTAGAAGTACTCCTTTTCAGAATGCTCAATATGCGACGCAAATTCTTCGCAAATAGAAGTATGCTGTGTCGCTGGTGAAGCATAGTCTCGTAGTATCAGCGGATAGCCTGAATTTGAATAGAGTTTTGAATGTGTTGTACAGATCAAAATGCAACATGCGTAGTCAGCGACCCGATATTAAATTCTTTCCACAAATTTTGAGCTTCGAGAAATTTCATACGAACAGGCCGACAGCGACTTTACAAGGAACCCGACATCATCCACTCCGCTTTGTCGCGCACTCCAAATTCGGATTTACAAGCGATCGCGCTTTATCCTTGGACTCATAGCACAGCATGTCGTCGAAGCAATCTGTCGCCGGGACACCCCAGACCCTCACATTCACATCCAGCACGTCCTTCCGCCATCGCCTCGTCCAAGCAACGTTAACCGGAAAACCTATAAGAATTACCTCAATACGCTCCAATTCTCTAACACCTGGTCTCTTACCGCATGAGGTCTCCTTCCTCCGCCTTCTGTCCTCCCTGACCAATGGCGGCGTCTTCCAGATCTCCGAAACTGGTACAACATTACTTTACAAGCCCGGCCTAATCGGTCACACCCCATCTCCAAACTCTGCAACCTCTTCAGCATCTAAAGTAATCAAACACGTTATATCCGCGGAGGCCTCCAGTAGAGGCGTCACATACTTCCTCGAGCCGACTTGTATCCTAGCACCGTTTTCCAAGTCACCCTTTCACGTCGTGTTTTCCGGTCCGGGATGCGTAACTGCGTCTACTGAGCAGGATTACAGCGTCGACACCTTCCGTACTGCTATACTACCGCTATATTCCCATTTCAATATTGTTGCGAAACTCGAATGTCGAATCAACAAACGTTCTTGTTCGCCTGGTGGGGGTGGTGAGGTTACGCTGCAGTTTGGGCATCAGATACGATTACCGCCGACGTTGCATCTGAGGAATCCCGGAAGGATAAAGCGGATTCGGGGTATAAGTTATACCTTGGGTGTCAGCGCGGGGAATAACCAACGGATGATCCATGCAGCAAGAGAGGTGCTGAACCAGTTCATCAATGATATATACATATACTCTGAAGTTGTGAGCCATGCGCCGGCTGCGGAAGGCGGGAAGAGGGGTACACCAGGTTTTGGGATGAGCTTGGTGGCGACGAGCAGTACGGATTGCGTCTACAGTGCCGATTGGGGTAGTATTACGGAGGTTATCAGGACTCCTGAGGAGATTGGGAGAGGGTGCGCTCTAAGATTGGTAGAAGAAATCGAAAGGGGCGGATGTGTACAGAGGATCGGCGTCAAGACGGTGGTCAGTCTGATGATGATGGGAAGCGAAGATGTTGGAAGAGTGGTATTGGGGAAAGGGGTCATTGAGGAGGAATTTGTGGGTCATCTCAGGGACTGGAAGGCCTTTGGATGCGGAGAAGTTTTAGTGAAGGAGTGGAGCGGAAGTGAGAGCCTTGCTGGCGGCGGTATGGGCGGCATGGATGAAGGCAAGCTGATCAGCTTGGGCGTCGTGGGGAAGGGTGTTGGTAATGTTGGAAGAAAAGTTGCCTAGTAGAATATGAACATCGACATGGATATATCCACGAGATCTTTATTGGGTAGATTCTTGTGTCATTATTGTGAATGGCTGAAGGCTTGTATGATATCTGTACTGTACGGCGTGTTTTGGCGTTTGGGGGAAAAGTTAGTCATGATGCATATGCACAATAACTATAATATATGCAATAGATTACTGATGATACATTGGTACATTGATACATTGACGAATCTATAAAGACGAACATTGAATCCCGCGCATCCACACGCTATAAAAACATAGATCTATAGAGAGAATCGACTCTCATTGTCGACAGAACCTTGGATCAAGTAGTGTGATGTTCAATCGGTTGAATTTGGAATCCGTCCGTATCCTGGTCTCCATAACGTTATGAACCGCACTAAATGACCAGGCTCCCATATGGCCATTTGTCTGATATGATGGCTGTTAGGTTAATATGTCACATCTGCAGATGAATTTCCACACCGTGAGATCACGGATCTCCACCAACCTTGACAAGAACGCTAAGCTTTGTAGCGTGTGCGATAGTTAATGGGCCCGAATCACTATCAGTCGTTACACAGCACCCTGTCAGTTTCGAAACGGGCAACCATATCGCCCTGCTAATGGCGGGGCTGGGCCGTTTATAAGGATGAGGCTCCCCGATCTATCGCCACCATGTCGCTTGGCCCTTTTACTGTTCCTTTCTACGCCAGAAACGGTATGTCACACATAACCAAGCGTCGCCACTAACCACAACGACGCCTCATTGACTCGATTTCAAAATGCCACGCACAAAACACATCCTCCCGCTTTTCGCCTTTATTAGTCAGATCTTTGCGGAGGATTTGACAAATGTGATCCCGACATTGACAAGCTTCGGTTCCCTCGCACCGTTTACGCCCCCAGCGGACTGTTTTTCCCGCTCTGTATGGACTACCAACCGCTTTTTCGACACATTCAATTCGGCGGGTGCTCCTCAAACCCGCTTTTTCACACGGTGGTATATCGGGTGTAATATCGATCCGGACACAGGCGATTATAATACATGTTGTCCACCGCGGTATAATACCTGGGGGTTTTATGCACCGGGCGTTTGCCCACAAGGCTATTCGACGGTACCGAATAATGCTGCGAATCCATGGGTGGGAGATCAGAGGGGCACCGTATGCTGTCCTTCGTATGCGCTCCCCATTGTTCTTCTTCTAAGGAGAATTTCGACTAAACCCCGTATCTAAATTGTACAGGATAAAATCACCAGCTGGGAAGACATTAGGCGGCGCAAACTTTGTGACGTCATTTATCGATCCGTTGGATAGAGATCCGATCAGTATCTCGTGCTTTGAGTGGGACGATGAAGTTACGAAAAGCGGGACGATTTTTCAGGGGAACTATAATGCGCGAGCGATCATTGTATTTGAATCGGAGCTTACCAGCGTGGGATTTCAGTTTGCGCAGGTAAAGAGGCTTTGATTCTATTTTATCGATATATATTACGAGATTGAAGGCTCATATTAACGACTTGAATATTTATTTATTATAGCTACCTGGAGGCACGACTCCAACCCGAAGAGCTACACCGTCGTCGTCGAGTAGCTTAGTAGAGAGTACGTCAGAACCGGACCCGAGAACATCAACAAGTTTAGAAGATTCTAGCAGCAGCAGCAGCAGCCCATCTCCGGGCTCAACTACATCGTCCGGCGCTCGCCAGACTGAAACCGGGTCGCAAAGTTCATCATCGTCTCAATCCACGACCTCAGGGGCTCCCACTTCAACATCGCAATCAAACAATAATGGCGGCGGTGGTAGTAAAGGATTAAGCGGCGGAGCGATAGCCGGTATCGCCATTGGCGTAGCTATACCCGTTATCGCGGCCATAGCATTTGTGGCATATAGATTGGGGAGGGGTAGACAGGATGTTCCGATTGTGCCGATACATAATGACCCGTCGACCAAGGAGATGGGATACGGTGGGGTTCAAAACCAAAATCAGTGGCGATAGATACGTAAAAATGTAGGATTGAGCGGTGCTTCGCACTTTTTATTGAGTGTACACGGTCATGATAATGATAATGCTACTATTTTAATTAATATTTGAGATAGAAACCCATTTTCAAGAAGCTCATATGGCGAAATGATAATTTTGGAGCAGTATAGTGAGGCTATTTTGCCTATTGGACATAAATTTGCTGCTCTGCAACCAAAAGCCCCAGCCTGTAGACGGTCTGACTTCTCTGGTGTTGAGTTTCAGAATTACCCTTTTTGGAAATCACCCAAATGATGGCCCATGATCTTGGCACGGGTCGCTTCATACAAGTTGTCAACACCACCACTCTTCGCCCCTTCCGCTTCTTCCTCCTCGCACCCCAGCTCTCCCCTTAAGCAAGCTCCTGTCTCCAACCATCGCCGGTTCTATTCGCCAAACTCTCAAGTTCTAACGATCTATTACTCTGATATCCTTAAAAGAACTATATTTAATGACCCAGCCGCCCTCCAATCTGCCCAAGCCGGGCCCACCAACCCGTGCACAATCTCACCAATCCGGCACAATAACCAACCACTGGAACGACCTCCCAGCCGGCTACATCCCGTCACCAACAAGCTCCCTCTCCCGCTCTGCGTCTCGAAACTCAAACCTTACACCCGGAAACACCGCATCCCGGGGTGCAAGCCCTCTCGGTCGTCGAACACCGAACGATCAAAGCTCACCTCTTCCATCGTCCGAAACAACCGTTGAAAAGGTAGAAGACGGCGAGAGCGCAAGTCAAGGAGAGCTGCATTCATTATCGACTCTTTTACCAGCGTTATACAACCTTCCAACAACATTATCGCAAGCAGAGAGAAATCAATTACAAAGCAGGATAAACAAGTCTTTACTCCCTAAGACTGGTGACGGGGGGACAACAGAGGCGCAAAAAAATTGGATCAGAGAACTTCTACAGGGATTCATTGTCGATGAAGGGTTGGACGCGAAAGTCTGCAGGGAGGAGATTGTGGGCTTTATGAGGAGGGAAAGCGGAGTTGCTGGGTGGGCGACGGGGTTACGAAGAGTAGTTGAATGTGTGGTTCCGAAGGAAAGGAGCTCCTAGGAATTGCCGTTGTTTTGAGGAGAGAATTGGAATTTTAGATGCTATATATACCGGAAATGGCGCCCTTGGGAGTCTGATTTACATTATACATAATTATAGACGGAGGGTTGGAGGGATGTTCGTGATTGTACCTATAGATTAGTAATATACGCAAAACTTTGTGTGTTCCTTAAACTCAAGACGAGTTGGGACCTAAGAGCCTCCTCATGGCCAAGATTCTGGTTAAGAGACAGCCTCATGGCGAATTATTCTAGTCCGATTCGTATTGGGAATCGTACTCCAGCTCATCATCTTCGCCCTCTGATTCGCCTGCCCAGTACCAGTCGGACAGGTAGTCACTGTCCGACGCGTGGTCCTCGCTATCATACTCAGCCTCAGAATTGTCTTCATCGTCGTAATCGTCATAGTTCAGTCTCAGCGCCCCCGAATAATCGTGCACGGTCAACGCGTCGAGCGATTCCCAGAATCTTTGGGCGTTGAAATGGGCGTCCAGCTGACCTGCCAGGTTTTGCAGGAAGAACTGCATACCTATAGAGGGCCTCGCCGCATATTCAACGTAGCCACTGCAAACTGCGGTTCGTTCCCACCCTTCGACAAACATATGTGTATGAAATAATGGACTAATGCTGTCTATGTTGAACATGAACACGCGGAGATTAACGAGTATCTCCCTAGCGAACTTGAGCATTTGGAAGGAGGCATCCCCGGTCTGCGTCTCCGTCGTGAATTTTGATGTATAAATCATTAAACTTTGCAGCTTATCTTTGGAATGTCGTAAGAAAGTCTGGAAGCTGCTGATTTCCAACCATCCTGATGTGATCTTTAAGGCCTTGAGGTTCGGCAATCCGCGGGTCGTCGGGAATGTGAATCCTTGGGCATGGTCGAGGCTTAGGTTTAAAAATTCAAGTTGCCCTCCGATAGCTTGCAACCATGCACTGAACCCTTCGCGGCAGTCGTCATTGTAGGTTTTGCCGTCAGCAAAGATATCTAATTGACGCAGATTCAACATTGGGAATCCCTCGGGTTGGGTTTGGAATCCTAAGAAGCTTATGCCGCTTGGAGGAACGGGCTCTCTGCCCTTCAGCGACTCATTCGCTGTCACAGAATGGATCTTTGAGGACCTCGCCATCTGAAGCGCGTGCATCACACACCACCATATCATCGAGAACTGATCTTGGGAGCACATCCAATCCACTGCGTACTTCCGTAATCTAGAGGACGGACGGTTCCAAGGATTGAACCCGAGGGATGGAAACAAAAGACTGAATTCGAACAAAGACAGAAAGCCATCGTATTCTTCTTGAAAGGCGATCGATTCGACGTTTCGAAGGACTGAGAGGATCGAAGCGAATAGGGCTACCGGTGGCTTATGTCTTCCATCACGAATCTCGTGTACGGTTCTCGTATGGTCATAGGCTAGGCATTCCATTTCCACGAATACATCCTTGTCATTTTCATCGAGTCTCTGTTTGGGATTTTGAACAGGAGCCCATCCACCCTCGATCTCACACAAGCCACGCACTGTTACCGTACTGGGGACTCTGGTACAGATAACAAGGTTACGGGCTCTCAAATGAGGAGATTGCGGGGTTTTGGAGAATTCCAGGAGATTCTGTAAACAAATTGGCGTGAAGAAGATATTCAGAGTGCGGTGGACCAAGTTTAAATGGATATTCCGAAGCTTTGCGTCCAGCACTTTACATGTCAGTCGGAGATTCAAGAGATTGGATTGGAAATTATTGATCTCTGATAGCTGGTAGAAGATTTCTACCGGGAGAGAGGTTATCGACGCCATCGGGCGGAGGCTGAGGGGTTGCGATTGTCGTGGGCTTGTTTCGCTGCTCTCGTGAAGGGAGTTCGAGTCGCAGTGCTGGATCCTGGAGGTTGTGTGTTGGGGAAGCCCGTTCGGGCGATGTGCCGGTGCGGGGCGGCTTGTGTACCCCGTAACAGAACTCGCAGGTGCATCACTATCTAGTCTCGTAATACGAAGTATATCACTGTCAAATATCCCGAGCGCGTGACAGAGCGAGAGTTGGTTAGTAGGTAGTTACTATATAAATATGTCAAAGAACGTTGTCAAGCCACGGCATGCGCCACCAACGTAGTGGCTGTTAGTCATGTGACATTGAGTGCTCCAAACTCTAATTGCAGGGGCTCACCGGAGATTGCACGGTGAAAAGTCTCCGGTCTTGTATATATAGGAAAGGAGATCTCTGATAGAGAGAGAAGACAGCAACGAAACAATAAACACGTTTTTCCAACCGTAAGATGATGGCAGGTTATGAGCCCCGCCTATAGCCTAGCATACGTTCTACGAACTCAACATCGACGAAAATCCGTCCTATAAAATTTAACAGACTATTTATGTTCAAAATTGAATCTCCTCCTCGGTCAAAATGAATCCAATCTCGTCGAATAGTTATGACGCTCGTGTGTATCAGCACAGCAAGTACGGCAGCTGCATTCTGCTTAACGAAACTAACTATTTGGCATGGAACCTGCAGATAGTTCGATTGCTGAAAGCGGCGAATCTTTACGGTCTTATCACAAAAGATCCCTCTGACTCCGAGCCTCAACAGACGGTTACTGTTTCCAAAACAGCCTATGTCGAAGACACTGCGCGGCCTGGTGTTGACACTAGGGCAGAGCAGCCGAATCCCAAGCATCAAGAATGGACCAAACGTGCAGGCGAAGCTTACATGCTATTGACCAATTGCTTATCAACCTCCGCACAACGTGCTCTGAACCATCATGGCTCCGCTATCGCCATGTGGGAGGCCATACAAAACTCATATGGACCCAAGGCAAATCACGGCATAGCCAGTGATCTTTTCTTCAAGTTTATGAGTCTTCAAATGGAGAAGACCGAAAGCATTCAACAATGGATAGACCGTCTTAGACCCTTTCAGGCACAACTGGAGAACACGCCCTATGCCATTAACGACAAAGTCTTCAGAGACAAACTGCTCAAAGGAGCGAGAGATCGTTGCGAGGTCACGGTCATGTCCATTTGGACTACTATTTCGAAGCAACCAGATTACTCGGTCGAAGACATCATAGATCATCTACTGCAAGTCGACACACGTCTGCATCCAGATAGCTACTCATCCAACATACAAGCCAATATAAGCCTAACAGGCTCCAAGCCAACCACAAGCAATAGAGGCGGCTCCAGAGGACGAGGCAATAGACGAAGAGGCAGAGCTGGCAGACCGAATAGTAATCGCGTTCAAAAGCCAATCACCGGGGACAAGAATCGATCTCACCACACCACTGATGTTCAGTGCTACTACTGTACCAAGTCCGGTCACTATGAAAAGGACTGTAGAATGCGCAAGGCAGCTGAAGCTCTGAGAAAAGGACAAAACAAGACGTCTCACAGCTCGGATCATAGGGCGGGTTTAGCCTTAGTGCCTGACCCGGTGGGAGAGAATAGTGATCCGGAATACGACAACTTCTTCGAAGACAGCAACGAAACAATACATACGTTTTTCCAACCGTAAGATTCTGACAGTATAGTTCGCGTTTGTAAGTAATAAACCAACATTGCAACATCGCCGTGGTGAGTTTGGTGCACAAACTGTCCTCTCAACCGACACATGCGCATTGAAACTCGATGATCTATTTAGAAAGCTGATATTAGATGAAACACTATACACATTGTGTCCATCAAAATGGCCTTTTTTGTCATCGTATGGTACCAGCTTTGAAGATTGTATCTAACGTAACGAGGGTTGCAAGTTATGAGCCACTGGGTACGTAAGTCTGGTTCGCTCTAACTACGAAACCTAATCTGTAGTACTATGCGCATATGGTACCATGGTGGGCACTATACTGTAGGGAATTATATAACATCCTCATATGGCTTCCCACAGGCAATCCGCAACTCCGAAACGGCAGATGATCGTGGCAGGGCAGAGACATTGACCATGTGTAGTCGCCCAAGCCTACAGTTTTCTCAACGATGGAATGGGCAGACAAAAGATGGTTAGCCACGGCGGTCTGACACAATCATAGGAATATTTAAATAGTTCATGTGTATATTTGTTGGAGTTTGTAATAAAACAAAGGTATCACGGCCGGTCTCATCCTCAAGCCTTGCTACAACACCGAGGCGCGTGAATAAACGTAAAATATCTTTTGACAGGTCAACATCGACAAAGGTTGGTTTATCGCTACTAAGAATACTTAAGCACACAAGTCGTGTTTCAAAAATCTGTTATAACTGCGACATTAATTAATAAGCGCCAAGGCAACTTCAATATTGCAATTCTAACAACAACAACAACATGAAGAAGCTATTGCGCTGGGGTCGGAGTATTTGTCTATTTTCATCGGAGATAAGGTGTGTTTAAGTTTGGTCAATTGAGAATTGTGGTTGCACAAAAGGTAGCCAGTTGCTCTCCGATACGTTCTTATAAACCAAGCATAGAGCCCAATGCACCTAATAAAAGTGACCCCTCAAAGCCTCGTATTTAGCCAGACCTGCGGTAAACATACAGACATCTTCCCTGAATCTTGCTCATCGTTGAACTCGAGTCGCCAAATCCTACTTGTTAATACTTCTACATCGACCGGAAACGAGAGGCCAGCACGCGTATCATTAAAGCCCTACATAATGCATGGAAAGCTCTTGCTCCTCGTTACTGGTATACTTTGTTGCTTCCAACATGCTTCCGCAATGGTGAGTTTTGATTTCTGAAGGGGAGTTTCGATTTCACGTATATCTTTTGTCCGTAGCAAATTAGCTATTATAGATGTAGTAACATAGATATGATCAAATACTAGCCTCAAATTGTTACCACCAGCACGATTAGATCTCCTCGAACAATCATGACCGAAAGCCGAAGGACAGAACCTACGGCTCCAAAAAGTACTAAGGAGCCTGAAATTCCTCAGCTTGATGATTTAGCGCTTAATGGAGACTCCAATTGGCGGATAGCTCAAGGACTTAAAGGCCAAAACCGACAGGTATACGGGTTTAACGGCTTCTCTGGCTATAAGAAGGTATCGGAGCTGAACCCTATGATTGAGGAAATGATTCGAAATGCACAAGTCTTTTACAAAAACCTTACCACCGTGCGAAAATCGGACGTTTACTGTTGGGCACAGAGTCATTCCGCTAGAAACATTCAGGAAGAAGGACAAGAACCCAATCCAACGGTGTTTTGTCATAAGGGATACAGTATTCGATTGGAAAATGACCGTGATACCGCATTGAGAGTCTCATGCTTAGAGGTGGCTGTGAAAATTGCCTCAGAGCTGACAGACAAGCTTAAGATAGTACCTGCAATCTTGGAAAAAGGGATGAATATTGATTTATTCTCGGGAAGTGGAATCGAATGGATGCATCCCATAGCCCCCAGTATGGGTAGAGATTGGACCACCTATGGTACAAGCTTCTGGAGCGAGGATCCGAGCTGGTTTATATACGTTGGGAGGGAAAATTCCGGTGAATGTACCGTTAGAACATCTGGTGAGCGCTGGGCTGCTCTGGAAATGCCCCCGGTAGGTGAATTAGATTAAATAAGAGCTAAATTTTCGCAACTACAAAGTTTAGCTAACCGCATTCAATTATTTCCATCTAGCTTGACCCGCCGGCTCCCAAGACCACGTCATAAACTCAAAGATAATATATTTGACGGCGGGCGAATGGACAATCGTGATCAACTGGGTTGAATCCTTCTACCAGCCAAACGATGTATCGCACGGTTGCGCTGTTAATTTGCTTTTTTATTCATTATTATTGAACTTCGGACCTAGTTTGAGAATTTGCGGGCCTGTTCGTGAGATAAGTACTTAGCTCAGCTGGTCGCTGAAAATATCAATTCACATCCAAAAAGTCCGTTGTGATTCAAAGCTAGGTGACATCGGAGGAGATGGTGACAGGTATATGCCGTTTTAATAGCGCGTCAAGAGTTGACTAACCTCTGTCCTTCGAAGCATTCTGCTTTTGAACCGAGAACTCGGCCATTTGACGGCCGTTGACAAAAATAACACTGAAAAGTATGCTACGAGACTATCGATTACGGCGGCGAAGCCGGCATCTGACCCATCGACAATATTTTGCGATACAGGTATATACCCAAGTAAAGATATTTACGAAAACTTGTATTCGATCAGTAGGAATTTGAAGAGCAAACTACTGAACTACTACTTTTAAGCTATCATCCAATCGTCAAACCAGCAGCTCAGAATCACTTGAGATGACGCTCATATAGGCCTCTAGGCTTCTAGAGATTATCACTTGATATTTTTGGAGACTTCGTAATAAAATTTGGCGACGTTGGCCAGAACTTTTTTAGATTCGGTTGGTGAAACTAAAAACAAAAAATATAGAAAAGGTGGATATATTAAAGAAATTTGTCGGAAATCATTCATAGTGGAAGATCTCCCCGACTGGCGCCTAGCGAATAAGACAATTCGGTCGCACCGTCTTCTTTAATGAACAACCATAGATTTGAACCATTCCTAAATGAGGGACCATGAGATATGCATCAAATAATACAAAAGAAACCCCTTTCGCACCCGCTCAAATGGTATAGTTTCTCCTCCCAGAGCCTCATTGATCGACAAGGTTCCAAATTTCGTCACCCTCGGCGTTGAGAAGCTTCACGTAGGGAGCGTCTTGTTGGCAAACCAACTTGTCGGCTTTACGGTCTGGCCTAGTGTAAGTCTGCCAGTATGGATTGCCATTGGCATAAGCCACAAGGTTTCCGTCCTCCTGCAAGTGTAGCATGAGCTTTGACAATGGGGCCTGCTCCGTTATACCCATGTTCGCAAGCACTCCGCCGTCAGAATTGTAGACCACGAAGTTTCCATCGTCTTGGAAGCGGATGAAAACGCCGTTCTCAAAGATGATTTGAGGCTTGTAATCCCCATACCAGTTGAGCTCTCCGAGGTTGTAGCTGTATTCGGTTGCTATGAATGCATGAAGATATTAAAGATTTATTCTTATATATAAGGTTCTGGGAGATGGTATAAGCTAAGCCCGTAGCCTTTTTAATCACTTACGGAAACCCATTTTGGTGTGAAGTTGGTAATATATTATTATATATTTTGAAAAGAAAGATGATTGTGTGTGCGGTTGTACTTCGGTGATTGTTCTGTTTTCTGTTTTTGAGATGATTGTAGTTTGGAATTAAAATCTGGGAGAAATAACGGGAACTTTATAGACGATTTCTCAGATGGCCATCTTCTGGAAACGATACAGAGGCTTGGAATTCACATCTGAAGAACCGAAGGCTTTCAGCCCCACCATGCACCGTCGGCGAAGCCGTCCGCTGACGAGTAGATGCAATTGGTTTGATACAAAGTCTGATCACTCACATTTAATCAATTGTGAGATTTTAGAAATTTAAGAGGCTAAAGAGTCATTTCCTGAGGCTGAATTACATTAGCATGCATGAGGCATATATCGCATCGGTTCTAGATCTCAGAAAAAAAAATAGAGTTACGTATACAGAAATCTCGGATTACATGTGGTTCAAAATCTGGGCAAATTTTCGTCGATTGTAATTAGGATTGTAATATACATTAGAATTCTAGAAAGGCATAGTGATCAAATTTTGAAGGTACGACTATCGGATAGATCAACCTAAAAATATCACGAGGAGTTTATTTTAATCGATGCATCATGTGCATGTCAAATATTCCACTGTTCATATGAATGACGGACTAAAGATCTCTCAGTGATCGGTAATATTACATGAGCGTTGAACCGGCGACTTTTAGTTTAAATAATTGCGGGAACCATTCACTCCCTTTTTTCGCAGATCGCAGCTCGACCTGTTAAATAAAATGCAAAGAGTATGCAAGGATAAGGTTATCCGCTATCGGAAGCGAGTAATTTATCCAAGCTGGTTGGGCGAGGAGGATACATATGCAGATAATACAAGCTTTTTCGCCAAGCAGGCGGAACCTACCAGTGCATCAGTTGCTACAAAATAGTCGCCTGCAATTCGTCGGAGACCAGGGTTTCAAGCCCGTCTTACCCACATTTCTCTGCACCTGCAGCCCTCAAAGGCGCCATTTACGCATCAGCGTGCTGAAATTCAGATGCCTTGATGACGCTAATCTCTGGGGCTGACCATCAAGAAATAATGGAGAACTTTCATTGGTATTTTCTAGCGGGATAATTAAAATGTGGCGAACGCTCAAGCACCCTTGGTAAAGGCAGCCGTCACTGCAGAGCTGAAGAAGTTTCGAGATTGAATAGTACACAAAATGTGTAGTTTTCTCATCTTTCGGACGTTGATATTGACACATGCAACAGGTTGGTCTTTGCCAAGCCGATCCAGTGGCATGATACCTGCATACACATACACGATTTAAAACCCCGATCAGCTTCCCCACTCCCCCACCTGAATGAATTTATAGGTTCCTATCGCGGATATGTTCGGTCGTGGGCTGACCGCAAAGCCACCCTGGTTGATCTAGGGCAAAAGCGAGTGATGGCAACAAAATATATTAAGTATTGCTCATAGCGACGCTTAGCAACCGGAAGATGAGGGATGCGATATTATAAGATACACTGTGATGAATCCAGTTATATCATGAGAATGCTTACTAGAAGAGACGAGGTTATTGTTAAACCAAAAAAAGCTGTCTTTGCTATGCACGGGTACCTGAGCTCCAAAATATCACTGACAGTTATGCCTCTCAGCTGTCGACTGTCAGAGACATGGAGTCAGCCAAGATTTTCAATGAGCTGCTCGTCGATTTAGTTTAAGATCAAGTTTGATTCATTGAAAATTGATAAGGAAAAGCAGAATTGGGTTCAGGTCGGTAAGACGATTCTGGCGGCGCTAAATAGAACATGGGAGACTATTGAACAAAGCTTCTAGAGCATAGACACCAACAGGCCTGTCTATAACTATATTGGCAAGGAACCTGGCGGGAGCTGTGGGTTTAAGCTTAGCCGGAAGGATAACTGGCGAGTGTAGCCTATGTGGAGAATGAAGTGAGAGCCCAGTAGCTCCGAGATTATCATGTAAGGTTTATAGGAATGGTTCGCAAATTTGAGGACGCACTGGGAATATTATCGGGGATGATCCCTGTATGAGAAGAGACGTTAGTTTTGTTATACGACCACAATGATGTTTCACTTACTGTGCAACTTGGACGGCAACTTGGCGACTATATGGTTGCGGAGGTGATCTCGCTTTGCGCTTATCACTGTTGTGGGTCTGAGGAAGGAGATTCCGTATCCCAATTCGAAGTCCAACTCCTCTCTAATCGTTTCTGAGCGACTTATCCTTATCTTCCATTGCGTTAGTAGTCTTATATCGATAAAGATGTAGGCCTGAGACTCACCATATTTGATTTGGCACTCCGTGTGATATATCTGTCGTGAATGTATCAGGCTTCTCTGGTCAATGACCAGTTCCTGGTATAAGTGCCGATTAGAACACAAAAATTTTGACAACGAGTTTCATGTTTCTAGAAGGATATCCATCTTGGCCATATTGCTAAGCTTGTTTTATAATAGATTTTATTCGACAGCTTCAATCTACACAGATAGATAGATATCTAGAGAGGTGAAGATAGAGCAAATAATATATGATATCAAGTAGAATGGGCAACCTACAGTCTAGTTTTACGATATGTATAGATTATATATAATCCCAATGCATATGAGACAAGAATATATCATTTTACGCACGGCTGTCGACGTCATACTCGCACATACAGTAAAATTTTTGAGGGAAAAAAAAAAAAAAGAAACACGGAGTGCAGCTCTCTAGTTTGATATCACAATGCCGCCACCGTATGGCTTCAGACTGTAGAATATATATCACCATTGAGATACTATTGTAGGACTTTATAAGACTCTCGAGATTTCGGGAGAGAACATGGGCAAGTAGACAGGATGCCAGCACGTAGTTAATATAACTAAACAGCTTGCAGATGCGAACTGGTAGGAGACTATTGGCAGTTTCTACAGCATAGGGAAAGTTTCTGCAACGGCCGACTATAAAATGCCCCCCACTCTCTCCAAACCCCCCCTTCTTTCCTCCCTCCTCCTCCTCTTCCTCCTCCTCTTCTTCTTCTACCCCCACCCTCATCCTCAACAACTAAGAACCATCATCTCGACCTCATCCATCGATCAGTCAAAATCAATCCTACCAACTTGACTGGCTACCACAAACCAAAACGAACAAACAATTATTCCTCTCCTCTCTAAGAAGCTCCCCAAATCTCCAAACACTACATCCCTTCAATTCAAACAAACCAGTCAACTCACAATGGCCGAGAATCGCCCTCGCCGTCGTGTTCGCCCCGGTTGCTCTTGTTGCCAGCCTGGTTGTTTTGAAGAAGTCCGCCGTGACGCTATGGGTCACTGTGGTCACTGCGCTCTCAATCGTCAATGGGAGCCATGTCCTTACGACAACTGCCGCGGCAATTGTAACGGGATGTGTCATCCAGACGGTCCATACAGGGATGAAGGCCGCGCTGGTCTTCAAAATGTCAAGAACCGCTACCGCGAGGACCGGGGTCTTGATCGCATCGACTGGGACAACCCTGACATGTCCCGAATTGACGTTTTCAATGACATACGCGATGTTGACCACGGTCTCGGCCTCATGAATGCAGGGCGCAGGCATGGTTCGGGTTACCCACGAGCTTGGCCTGCTGAGCCAGCCAACCGTCTCGGCAGAATCAGGGCCTCCCCCCCTCCTGATGTCCGAATGTCCCCACATGTCCCTCATACGGACCCGATGAACATCAACTACCGAGGCAATTCTCGCCATCACCTCTCCGAAGGATACTCCAATGCACAAGACCCCAATCGATTCCGCTTTGATCCAGAAATGGAATCACCCGATTATTACGGCAGAGGTCCATCTTACTTCCCCGAGGAACAAGGCGGTGGCAACGGTGATGTTTGGTCCCGCTATGGTCGCCGTTAAGCTTCATGATTACGATCGAGGCCACAATATTTGTCCTCGTTACTGGTCTACATCAATTTTATTTTCCCTCTTCGACATGACACCGATCAATTCACTTCTCAGCATTCCATTGTCCTTCAAGCACCCACACGAATGTGTCGCTTAGTCACGAAGGGCCTTTTTTCTTGCTGCGAATTCTCCTATCATAGCCTTCTTCATCTTTATCTTTTTTTTCCTTACTGCAGGCGTTAACGGATCATTGTGCTTTTCATTTCCTACTGGGTCTCTTTCTTCTGGGGTTATTTACTTATGATTAATGAACACTACTACACAAAAGCCTTCTACCATTAATCAGTCGTGGCTGCTTTAGCCACACACCTGTATTCTAGAAATACGAATAATAAACTCACATCCTCATTATGCAACTCCATAATATTCTGGTATCATTCTTTCCTTCAGTATTGCAAGTAGATAATTATCCTTCTCTCCCTCTGCTAGATGTTAGATTTCGTGTTGACTTTCAGATTGCAACAAGCTTAGTCATATTAGCTAAACGTCGACTCAACTCCAGCTTCCAGTTCTCTCCGTCCCCCACGATCCCTCTCAAAGTATCTCCAAAGATCACGGGAGCTTCACCTATCGAATTTCTCTCCGCATCGTCTTAAAGCTAGAAAGGATGGCGAGCTTACAAGACCTCACATCATGGGCTATCCCCCGCCTCTCCAACCTCCTTCCGCTTCCCGAAGACGAACTCCGACAGGTCATATCCTACGCTGCGACCTCACCAGACCTCTCGAACCCCTCTGCGATCGCGACACACTTCACAGACCTCCTCGGTTCATCGCCTGAATGTATCTCTTTCATCGAAGAATTCAATCGAAGACGATTCCCGTCCGCGCCGACAAGTTCTAAACCGCGACAAACTAATACTAGAGACGAGTCTGATGCCCCTCCACGGGCAAACAGGAAAGGTGCGACGAAAAAGAAAGAACCACTAAATAGGCTCCCACCAGTCCGGAAAGTTGAAAACACCTTCCCATCAAGCTCGGATAGTCTAGCTGGGAAGGTCTACAAGAAGGAGGATCTGGATGACTACATGTCCGGCCCAAAGAAGAAGATGTTGTCGAATTCCACTCCAACTTCGAAGCCAACATCTCAAACGCCCTCTCGATCGACTACTCCAAACCCTCCACCATCATCGTCTTCTGTAATTTCTACTCCAGCTCCCGCTCCAGCTCCGCCTCCTCAGAAGCAACAGGGTACAATGACCTCCGATCTCCTTAACAAAAAGAAACCCACAAAGCAAAAACCCGCTACAGTCTCCGTCCCTGCAAACACTACAATGCGCGCCCCATCTTCAACGCTCTCAGATGTATCTTCGGCATTACGGTCTCTAGAGCTTCAGACAAACCCTACATTGTCAAACACTCACACCCTACCAGTTTCAAAACGTCGTTGTAATTGTTCGGGCCGGATACATGATTTACTTCTCGCTGCACCAAATTGTCTACACTGCGGGAAGATCATCTGCATCAAAGAAGGCCTGGCGCCGTGTACTTTTTGTGGCCGAGATTTGATTTCTTCGGAGGATATGGAGGCTATGCGTCGGGTTCTTAGGGACGAGCAAAGCAAAGAGAAGATGAACGCTCATAACGCGGGGCAACGGAAGACGGAATCTACAAAAACTATGGCTGTATATGCTAGTAAAGTTAATCCGTCAGCAGGAGGTGGAAGTCATATGTCCGGGCCCACTCCTGCATTATCGACTTCTGCATCGGCAGCAGCCTTGAATAGCGCGATGGAGCAGAGGGATAAACTCTTGGGATATCAAAACTCATCGGCTAAAAGAACAAAGATAATCGATCAAGCAGCGGACTGGGAAACTCCCGATTCCGGGGTGAATATGTGGGCTACGCCGCAGGAGAGGGCACTGCAACTAAGAGAACAGCAACGAAAGATGAGGGAGCTTGAATGGGAGAACAGAGACGAGTGGGAGAAGAGGTCGGTAGTTGTCTCTATTGACTTGAAGGGTAAGAGGGTAGAAAGACGAATGGGCGCTATCGAAAAACCAAAGTTCGAAGTAGAAGATGAGAAAGAAGAAGAGGAAGAAAAAGTAGTACCAATCACCGCATCGACAAGTGGTGGCACCTTTTCTCGAAACCCACTACTCGCTAAGGGGTTGATAAAACCCGTTTGGAAACCAGAGGAAGGGGTTGAAGATTTTCGGAGAAACGGTGCGGGACCTGACGCCGATTTTGGAGAATGGAGCCGAGTTTTGAGAAGTGGTTGGAGGAGAGTCCAGGATGATATGACGGATAATGAAGCGTTAATATTGGATGGTGGGAGGTTGGGTGGAGAGGGCTCCGGTGCGGAAAAGAGTACTGAGCCTAGCTGTGGTTGATTCATTATCGAACCTTATTTAGTTCGACCTCCATCGTAGTATAGGGTTGTTTGATATGTACGATAACTAGGTGTTTCGGATTCTGACTGCTCGCAGCTGGACTTACCGTTGTATATTGGATTCCATAATTGGCAATGATGGGCGAATAGAAGGCCATACACGTACTACTCACTGTTTCTGAGTCCTGCCACCTTGCCTTCAAATACGCTTCTATAATCAAGGAAAGTGCCGTCGATTGGTTTCTGATGTACATATCTTGTACATGGAAACTGAAAAGATCGGTGTTTCAGTTCACTCTAGTTCATTGGATGACGCGACAAGATAGTTGCTTCACTAGCAATTGCTGCATTTCGGTGCTTATACATAGATATCGCTATAAGAGTAGCTTGAATCCAGGCGCCAGGAATATGTATCTCAAAAATCATTTTAATTTTGGATGTTCTTCAAGTCTCGAAAACCTGCTTGACCCTCTCCAAAACAAAATCCTCCATTAACCTCATTTCACGTCCTCTTGTATTTACGTCCTCATCACATCCAACAAACCCCTTAACCTTCATCAAAACGATGATATCCTTAGCTTTAACCTCCACAAGCCTCACTAATTCCCAAAGTTGCGTGGGTTTCAACCATTTTAACCTATCCACAAACTCCCTCTGACACATGTTCAACACCGCAGCCTCTCTCTCGTTTCCACCTTCATTTTCCCCATCATCATCATCATCATCATCCTCATATCCATCCTTTAAGAAGGCTTTTATGATTGCATAGTATACGGTACGATCCTTCATTAGGTACCAGGTGATTAACTCCATAGCCCAATGAAAGGCTCTCCTCTCCTGCGTAACATGGCTTAAGCCCGCTCTTTCCCAGCCTGTCAACCTCTTCTGATATCGCGGAAGATTATCCTTACTCCTCCTCGGCGATCCAAGGTACTTCTCCAAGATGTATTTTATCAGACCGGGAAAGGGGTATGTCGAGTGCATTGCGACTTTTGGCTGGGCTGCCTTGAAGCTTGTGGCATGCCCTTGATTCTTGTCATCAATATCTGTCTGGGCATCTCCATCTTCCTCAGTTCTGTCTTCCTGGTCGGTCTCGTTGCCGTTATTTCTATAACTTTCATAGTGGTTGTTGCTATTATGATATTTGTTTTGACTTTCCATGTGCCCTCCCTCCTCAACTACTTCGCGTGTAGGCAACGACGCCTCATATTCCAGCTCAGCGGTTTGACCCCTTCCCTTCTCTTCATTCCCTTCACTCTCTCTTGTCTTTGAGTTCAGCGCGGCCAGCATATACACCGCGTCATTCTTCCTTATCTCTGCATCAACCAATCCTGTCTTTACTTCTGTGAAAGACGGCAAGATAGTCTCCACAATCCAGTCGATGCAGTAATGATACTGCCTCAACTTGTCCTCCGAGTCTTCTTCAGGAGAACCGGCAGGCGTGAAGAAGTCCGGAACGTACGAGATCTTCTGCCGCATTCTCTCAAAGATCTCATCGCATATGTCTTCCCATTCTTCCTCATAGATGTCATTGAATCTCTTCGATGCGCTACGGAACACCTGCAGGGATGGATAATCCAGCTTCCCCATGATCCGTGCAATGATTGCATCATCTAGACTTCCGAGCGAAATTCTTCTCGGCTTTTGTTTCGTGAAGAATCGGCTCAGTCCCGATTCTATAGCCGTTTGGGGCCTTCTGTATGTTGAAGGATCTCTCTTCTTAAAGTCCATGTGAGGGCGAGGGATCGCTCTGAGCCACTCCCCAAAGTCGATGGGGTAGCCCCATGCCGCGCATTGCCTGATGTACGCTGCGATTTTATTCGCAGCGACGCGAGAGTAGTGGGCCTTTCGTAGCTCGATGGCATTGTGAAGGTGTTCAAGACGCCGTTGCTCCCTTTCATGTTGTTCCTCGGAAGTCTCCTCCGCCGATGAGGTGGCGGGGAGTATATTGACGGATTGGGGCGAAGGGGGAGGCGTCGGTAGTGCCTTTTGGGAAGATATGATTTGTGCAGTGATAAACTTGGCTGGTGAGCCTATACGCCTAGCCTCTTCCTCAGAACCTCGAGGTGGGGTCATCTGCTCTGCGTCTCTCGGAAGAATGGGTCTAGGGACTTCCATCGGGACGGAAACGGCGATACCAGCTACTGTCCTGTAGAGATTGGCACCCTTCGAATCTTCACCCATCTCGAAGATGAGCTTGCTTAGATCTCTTTATAGATTTATCCTTCTTTAGAATAGAAGGCAGGTCGATCTACCTATCTCCCTCTTGGTGTCAGGGCGGATTCGGTGGAAGCTTTGTACACGAGTGGGATGCGTGGTGCATAGAAATTGAAAAATGGTTATGCAGAAGATTCAAATCCTCGCACGAGCAATACTGTGAGAGTTTTGAGAAACTTGTCACAAGAGGAAGCGACTGTGGATATTGATATTTGGCAGACGTCGACGTAAACGCGTCGAGAGATGTCAGATAGTATAAATGGGTTTCCGTGATCTCCGATCGAATCCTGAGGTGGATGATGAATGTCGTGAAGAAGAGTGTCAGTCTGCTCAGTCTGCCGAGGGAACTACAGTCGAAAGATTTTGTGGGAGGGGAGAGCTTAAGTACCAGGCTAGAGGGGAAGATAAGCTACCCTATATAGCTACATTGAAAATTCTGAGATCTTCGACCCTTCGTACCCGATCGGGGAAACCCCTACAACCCCTTGCGCCGAAGCTCCGATAAGGTTCCTCATGGCAAGATCGTGGGATCCTTTCACAGCACTCGAGATCAACGGAGCCTCTTCAGTGGGCCTGAATCCCTTCCTTTAAGCGATATCGCGACATATCAAAACGTCGGATCCATTGTTAATCCGTGTTGAGGTGTAGTCAGGATAAGCTTTTACGTAAATATGCGGTCGGAATAGCTTAAGGATGAATGCTGTCTGTTATTTTCGTTACACAAATTCCGTCTTTTGCGGAACGATGTGTATGATCTGGCGGGCTCGGATTTGCTACTATCCGTCATTGACACAGTACTCAGCCTCTCGCTACCGAACCGCTCGGTCGCCTCGCCTCTACTAGCACACTTCTTATACTCGATACATATTGGTCGTCGATGGTCAAGAGTTTCGGAGTCTGTTGTGACCCCCAAATTCTCGAAATCTTAGGATCTAATAAAATAATACAAAATTCAAAACTTCAACCGCGGTGTCGGAATGTTTGTTCTCGTGACGAAGGCCGATCGGATCTGAAGACGCCATTTATGGCGGCGGATGCCCCTCCTTTCGGGATCCCCCATGATAGTCGGATACGGCACATCACCGAGGATCCCGAATTATACAGCACAGCTCTGAGCATCACGCTGGCCCTATCGTTACGAGGCGATCAGGGCGGCCTCCAAGAACAAATAGGGAGTTGCACTTAAGCAACACCTTTTGTTGTTCGTTCGCGTTGTTCGTGGTATTTCCGCTTTGGGCGAGACGCTAGCCGGAAATGATGCAATATATCTTGATCCGGAGGCCTACCGAAAATGGCAGCGACTACGAAATCCCACGACGCAGCTTCAAGCTTTCTGCGCTGGAGGGGTCCTAAAGTCGGCTTCGGTTCAGACATGGAGGATTTACATCAAAGCCGATGTCTTTTGTGAGGATACGTCATCACTATTCAATTAAATGTTGGTACAGTTGTATCCTAGCAGAACGGAAGACAGCCTGACCCGTCCTAATACCGATAATTTACTATATCCAAAGTCTACCATTCGCATAATAGTATTATTTTGACAATAGAGCTTCCAAGCTGGCATCTGCATTTAGTGAGAGCCCACTCCCATAGTAGCAAGGAGCGTAGAATCGTAGAAGTTCAAACGACTATAGTTGCCCGCCGTCCTCAAGTACTACAAGGTCGCGTTCATAGTCGACGTCGCTCTCGCACCCACTTACATTATGATCTGATTCTTTCATTAAAATAAGAACCCCATTAGTAGCCATATCCGCAAGCACAATTCAGCCATATATCAGTTTCCCTCCGAAGATTCGGCCAAGTTTCCCATGAACGCGATCTGCAGATCTGACTGTTCCTAATCCCCGCCGGAGTCTGGTTACGAGATTGCCCCGCCGGCGCCATCAAAGTGCCAAGGTCATACAACTCTAGATCGCCAGGGCTATTCTTCTGTTCCTGCATCAACCACTCAGAACCTGCATTATCCCAACGGATCAAGCTGAAGCGTTCTACCGCCAATATTCATGGGTGCCCGTGTCAAACCACCTGTTAATATGTTGTAATATATTGGTAAACAGCTCAACCCTGCCTGCATTGTTATACATGCAATGCACCTCGTCACGAACCCCCCTTGCTCACCCACTCCATCCCATCCTCGCCTAAATTTCTAGGATCCTTCCCTTCTTTGTCTTCGGAATCTTCTAGTACTGGTCGAACCTTCCACACCAAAAGCACCATCCTTCGGCGATCCGAGGCTGTCGCAGTAGCCGCTCTAAAGAATTTATATGTATATCCTCGTGTAATAGGCTAATACTACCGGGCAGCCATCCCAAGCGTGGAAGACGGTACACCACATTACACGTACACCACGTTGCCGCTAACTTCTAGGATTAGAAATATATGTGTAATAATTTCATTCGACCTGGGACTCCAACCTACTTCTAGTTGGGAGTTATATCGACATGGAAGTTTGTATTATATCACTTTTAATGCATAGCCGTCCAAAGTGGATACTTCCGAGCCGATTGATCCGAGATTTGCTCCAAGCCGGGATTGAAGTCACTTTCAAGAATTTAACATTAAATATACTGTGTTAAATTGATTATATTGCGAACTTAGATTCTAGCAGGGAGGCAGTATTCCAATCTCTCTGATGTCAGCTAGGCAGATGTTTTTGAATCCATCGTGCATCAGTTGCGGGGAGAAGTTTCCTCCTCTATCTTGAAAACTTCTCATGGAAGAATCCGAAGTTGGTATCAAAACTGTCGTCTGTCATGTGTATGGGTCTGGACCTAGCCTTGTCCATAATTTCGGGATTAATACAGCATTTTAAGTTACATAAAGCAAACAGCTGTAGTATCCGAAGATGATCTAGTCTTGTAACTAGATCCCGGTCGTACAGACGCCTCTGTTCGAATTCGTAGGATAACATTCGCCGACTCATGATATATCGTCAGTCCAGGTATAGCTTGAGCGCCATACCATCCTGTCTTGTATAATTTATCTCAAGGTAGCAAGACGGAAAAGATACCTGTACTTTCGCGCCGCGCATGTCTTCGGTAAACGATTTCTAATAGTCCTTTTTTTTTTTTTTTTTTTATCTCGATGATCACATGAAAGCTATGAAAGACGAGGCTCTTAGTATGTTGGCTCGGCGAGTTGGAGAGAATCTACTATCAGATTGATCCTGGGATAGCAAGGGTTGATCTGTTAAGGTTTTTTTTTTTGGTGGTGAATATTCATCTCTGAAGCGCTGTGACACTGCAAAGTTAAACATTGCATGACATGTAGACACGTCCTCGAAGCCAATTATATGACAAGGCTGATACAGGCAGAATGATCATCGAGGTAAGATAGAATCATGATAGATAATCAGAAACCGTCGAATCCGCGGAAGTAACCCTATGGTATGCATCTTCTCGGGCTTTACATCCCAAATTGATCAAAGCAAAAAAAGTCAAAAGCGGGTTCTGGCAAATCTCGATCAACTCAAACCCTTGTCAGCCCCACTACCAGGAATTCCTTTCATTGGCCAAGCCCTAACCACCCAACGGCGCCTACCCACACACACCAAAAATATCCACCCAATCGCCTGCCTTTAAATGACATTAGCGTCACCAGGGTCCAGCGGCTACATCGCTGCGGGCAACCTTATCTTCCGAAAGAATTCAAAGAACCTCTCACAGGATATACCAGATGACATCTTGAGGGTGTGAAGACACACGCTTTTGGGAGAAGAAGAACAAGGAAATCCCTTTCCCACTCCGCATTGACCAGTATCCAAATTCGATCGAATCTAGGTCCAAAAATGCGCCCCAATCCCGTGTATTCCTTTTAAAAGGAAAAAGTGGAGACCTTAACACCCGTATCCTATTTTCGGAAACATAGAGCTAGCTCGAAGATGAAGCTAATAGTGGGGAAACATTCCAAAAATGATCTTCCCATTTGGTAACAAAGCTGATTGGATACCGTCCAACGTCATCTGTCGAGATTGCGTGTTTTCACGTAGATCTTAAAGGTTACCGGTTATTCCTGCGGATTCGATATCAAAAAGAATTTCAAACCCTTCCCTGAGAAAGAGGCCGTGTTATCCGTCTACAAGTTACAAGAAAATTAAGCGCACTTGTGAACCCTTGGGTTTCTTTTTTGTAGAAAAAAAAACCCGCCCGGGGCAAAGGTGTACGTAACCTATCTTCTGACCGTGGAAGCATTCAAGGCTCCCATGTAGGTTCATTATACTTCACACATGGAATAGGTGCCGAACTCTCTTCCTCTCTCTCTCTCGCTAAACCTGCAGACCCAAATTCCTTTCCTCGTACGACAGCGGGACCCTAGCAGAAACGAAATCGCCAATTACAAAATGCGACCGCTGTCAAATCTTGTTCCCGTTGTAACAGTATATAATATTATATCAAAAAATTAATACGTTCTTTCGCTCGTTTTTGTTCCGCGTGCAGCTTGCATCTCGTATCTGCGCATATTGAACTTGTGATAGCCCGACAAAAATCCCAAGTAGCATGGTTTATCATCAGGAAGGCATGGGGAGTTACAATGGCGGCCTGCACTTTTGATATATGGTTCGTGCCCTTGTATCTCAACCACTCCGCCCAAGGAGGGAATAGGTAAAGAGAAAAAAGATCTAAGTTCTGTAGAAACCAGGAAGAAGAAGTCCAAGGTAGTAGGCGCCTTGGATACGACGTGCATGTGCCCTTGTTGCGTAGAAGCTTTCTAATACATGCATATGACCTGGTCGGAAAACCATGTAGACATGCCCACGGTGCTAGGGTTCCTAATAAAGCCCAACAAGGGCATGTCTATCAACGTCCTCTCTTTCGCCACAGCAGGCGCTGCCTCGCGATGTTTTTCACGCTGAGCTAAAATGTTCCCAGCCTCGAGAAATCCTCAGCGGGCCATTACGGCGGGTTTAACAAACAGCTTGAGGGGAGGGATTAGTCGGTTGTTCAGATAACGGGGGAAAAAAAATAATTTTGCTACCCAAAATAACCGAAATTTGATATTTATGCGCAACCATGGTGGTATTCTGGTGAACATGCACATGTCTTTTTTCTTCCCGCGTTTGCACGGCTGAACGGCTCCGTCGGGTGGAAGTAATAAAAAAAATGCTTGATTTGGTGGTTCTGACTAGTCACCGGTTGAAAGAGAGAACGAGAGACAATTTTAAAAAGGAAAATTTCCATGACAGGTTGTCAACGGTAAATGAGTGAAGCTGGTCGGAGATTCTCTGACGGTACAATCACCAAACATGGAAGGTACAGATTAATCTGCGACGGGCGAAGTTTCTCTACGAAGAGCTCACAACTTAGATTCTAGAACGGGCGGCTGAGTGTATAGAGAAAAACGTATTTCTTTAAATTATTTATCCTCCAGCTAAATACAATCCCTGTACTGGTATGTTCAGGGAATAATAAGATACTATCTAAACGACTGTGATGATGATGATGGGGTATATCCGTATCCTTTTGGTTCAAACAACAACAATTTCAAGAATGGACGACTTCAAAACGACAGGATGGTATCTACATGGAAACCTCGGTGGAAATGGCCAAAGAAAAACGCTCTCTGCTCTCTTGAAAGATCCCGTTGGGTTTGGGTTGTGGGGTGTATGCAAGTAATATTACTAGTTAATAGTATAAGAGTTTCGCCGGCGCGGGTAAAAATCCCCTGCTAGCTGTAATCATGATGCGAAGGGCGCAAATGCGAAAAGGGACATGATTAAACGGTAGTAATTGGCTAACAAACGGAAAAATTGAAAATAACAAAAGCAAAAAGCGAGGAAGACAAAGCTTTAGCTCTTGTAAACCCAGTATTGAGCGGCGTAGGGGATCTGTCGCTGTCCTTGCCAGCTGCACTTGCCGGGTGGTGGAGAGCCACCGGCGGTGTGGAGACGGTAGATGGTGCTCAAAGTAGATCCCATACCCAGCTTTGGGAGCAAGCGGAGAGACGGAACGGCGCCGAAGTTGTCGGGACGCTTGCCAGGGTCGGAGCCAGCGACAGCTGGAACCTTGCCGGCAACACCGCCGATGAACTTGTTCTTGTCGGTGAATTCGAAGGATGGGGTAGTGAAGTCGCCCTTGAAGTAGTGAACACCGGCAATGAATTGAGCGTTGAACATGTTCTTCATCATCTGAATGCCGGCAAGCTGGGCAGATGGGTCCATTTGAACTGCGGCACGGGTGAGAACATCGGCCAATTCCGGAGAGACAGCGAAGGCACAGGACAGGTCGTAGAGAGTGGCAACAGCTCCGTTGGCGGTAGCAACACCATCGACGCAGGAGTAGTTTTGCGACCCGTATCCTAGAACGATCTTGAAGAGCTTTTCATTCGAAGCAGGCATTGCGAGAACGTTTGATGCTATAGGTAAACTCGTTAGCGAATGAATGGATAGATATCATGCTCATCGATTGTTTGCATACCATTGTTCGCATCCACAAAGGTCTCTGTTGGAAGCTGAACGGCTGACAGGCTACATCCAGTATATTTAGGTGTAGGAGCCGCCAGAACAGCGACAGCGCTGACGAGAACGGTTGCGACGGAAGCAAGTGTGAAACGCATCTTGATAATAGAGAAGAAGTGAATCTATCTATTGAGTCGAAAGGATTGTTGATTGTTGGTTGTGAACGAGGACGATTATAAATGGATGACCGGTGCAGTACAGTCGTTTAAATAATATGCTGAGTTGATATCGTGTGGGGGAGTAAGAAGCTGTGGGATATAAAACACCAATCTGTTGACACCACCGAAAAAAAAATAATTACTTTCACCCCAGGGCGGAAAGTCGGCTATATGAATTGAAGGGTAAAATTGGGATCCAACGAAGTGAAAGGGAAAAAGGAAAAAAGTACTTTCTACCCGAGAACAGCACTCGCGGATTATTTTGTAGATTACTTTTTTGGGGTTTTAGTTTGGGCTGCAGAGGGAAGGTAGGAAAAGTTGCAAGTTGGAGGTGGGACGACTGCATCTTAAGTAGGCTCTCGCCGCTCGCGTGCATCTCGAAATTTGATAGCGCGACGGTTACTCTCATTCGAAGATGAGAAAAGAAGCAAAGGCCTTCGACCTTGCAAGGGTGGGTCCGGTTGTTCTTCTTAGTCTTTCGCACTAAGACAGGCCGACTGGGGTAAGCCCGCGCCCCTGCTCGCGGGCCCATGCTGCTGAGAAAAGAAGCAAAGGCGAACAGCCAACAGCTTATCCCCATTTCCAGTTCCGGTTCCAGTTCCATTTCCATATCTTCACTAACAAGCAGCAGCGAAAGATCAGAGACCAGCCCGGTTAGGATCCGAGGCCAAAACGTTCCTGTTGACGTTCCTGTTGACGTTCCTGCCATCGACGTTGGAAATGTGATATTAATAGCATCTCTTCGCGCTTGAGGATATGAAAACCCAGAGTGATAAGGACCAGCAACGAGGATCCATTCGGACAGTATTCACTCCAATCAACGCTTATGCTGAGTGTCTCCCAAAGGAAATTTGATGCCAGAATTATCGCGTGGAACATCGGTTTTGGCGGGTACCGGCAAGATACCTACCCAAGCTGTCCAAGAGGCGCGAGCAGGGCCCGGCATAAAGACCGGCCTCCACGGTCAAGTCAACAGCTTGATCAGTTGAGCCCAAAGTACATATGACTGGGAAGTTGGACGTGGGTGCGGGCGCGTACTATTTCTGGCAGTTCGCCAGGAAGTGTTGTGGGAAAGGCAAAAATGGGAAGGACAAAAGTGGGCCGGAAAAGTTGGGCGAAAGATGAAACACCATTTTGAATGCGGTGGGACCGCACCATTCATGGCGAGCCCTGTACCTGTGCCTGTACCTGTCCGGACCAGCCCATTGAACGGGAGGGGCGACTAGTCGAAACACCACGCCAGCCAATGGGCAGCGTCGGATTCAACAGCAGCCCATTCGCGAGCCTGTGGCGTCTAAAAAGCTTGTCACCATCCATCAGAAAATTGCTGCTATTCCTGGGGACTTGTGTCTTTCCACCTATGTCTCGATTGATGCTTGCTTTACATAGTAGTGAATGAACTGTGATAGCCAACGTAGCATAGCAGAGTCGGACTATGCCTTGATTGCGTCAACCTGCATTCGATTCCTTCTTTTTCCTCCTCGAAGTGAGGGTGTGTGGCCCGTTCTCGTTCGAGGATGAAGCGCAAGTATAATTGATTGCAGAGTCGTCCGAGGCGGCTCTTTGAGGATCCTTTACTTTCAGCCTCAAATCCACCATCCACAAATAAAGATCAAAGAGGTTGACCGGCAACTATTCTGGGATTGATCTAAGTGTTACATAGTTAACTGCTTAGGCAGTTATAATTGGGTTCGCCAAACCCCCCGACCAACAATCGGAACCGGCACCAGTCTCCTCGCTCTCTATCAGTTCAGCCGTGCATATCTCAAAACAGTAATATTGTTGGTGAGAGCTTTCCGTGCCACCCGTGCCGTGGTGGAGGAGCGAAGCTATCGATAAAGCTGCTCCGCCAAAGGATTTTGCGGGGGGGTAATTGCTCCGCACATCCGGCGATTCTCATAGTAGAGGAGAAAATGGTAAAATCCGTTCGCAAAAGGGTCCCTTGTTGGGGCATACGTGGACCCGAACGTTGCAACCGTTCCAGGACCATGTCTATGGTTGGAGATCAGCAGGCATTTGGACCTCCTGAGATACACCCTTGGAGAAGGGCCATCTCGAGCCGTGCTGACGACTTCGACATTAGACTTAAGGTCCAGGTCCAAAAGCTAAAACCCATCCTCAATTTGTAGCCCTTAGTTTCTTGTTGTTTTGCGGATGCGGAACGAAAAAAAAGGTAGACAAATAACTTGTGCGGCCTGAAGACGGCATCTGCGCTTGTTTCAACTCTCTCGTTTCAACCCTCGAAACATTCGGATGGAAATCCTCCACAGACGGCCTGAACTTCCTCGACCAGCCTAAACCTTCCAACTGCCGAATATCAGATTAATTCCGATCTTTTCCTCAAAGTTTTTCTCCACAAAATTTCCCATCAGGAGTGGGAGAAATTTTCCTCGCTTCGGCTAATTCCCTGAAACTGCTGTCGCTTCATCGCGGTGGGGTTTCATGGTTCTGGAAGCGAAAGCGAACCAAGACTTGTCCGGCAATTCTTATCTTGACAGTCAGCAAAGGGGACCAAACATCGAAACGAATCCATGGAAGAGCCTCCTTTTTTTTTTTTTTTCCCCTCTGGCGATTTCAGATAAATCATAACCATCCGATGTCATGACTTCAGATATATTATTGCCAGTCTGCTCTTAAGACCAGTTTCGTACGCCTTGAGAAACGGGAAGTTTAGCCCGTGAATTCATCTCCGGTCATATGGTATGTGGTTGATCATGAATGGTAAGTTCCGTGTTTCATGATTTCGATGCAATATAATCTCGGAAAATGCAGACAGGCCTTCGCTCTCGGGAAATATTATTATTCAATTTGCATATGAGACGTTTCGTGGGATATTCTCAATGGTCGGTGTAAAATATTCAAAGCCTGAATTTATTGTTTCTTTACTATATCCACCCGGACGCGTCGGCAGTTGGATGATGCACATACGCGTACAACGAACACATATGCCCTGTCTTGTGGGGCTCTAGGTTCCAATTACTAGTGGGGATTTCATACGTTTTCCCTGCTCTTGGTCTGAGTGGACCTATGTATGAAACTTGTGGCTTAGACTATGATTATATACATGGTTTTCGACCTCGAATATTAGTTTGCTGGTGCTCGTATATCCGTATTGAATCGGAGAAGGCCTGAAAATTGATATAGAATTTAGCATTTAGTATACTGGATACACTCCCTTTCTTTCTTCAGCTTCTCCTTCGGGCCATTGTCTAGACTTTTTCGGGTGTGACTGCGGTCGCGGGTTGTCACCTTGTGCTGTGCCATGATTGTCATATCCAGTGGTCCAAGCAGATGGGGATTCTTTTGCAATTCCTCGAGCACCCTCGAAATACTCGATGAGTAGAGAGGGTGAGGGTTCTTGGTACCTCTTACCCTCTTTACGTTTTATTGGCAAAATATATATAGCAGAGTTATCTTATTGGATGATGGTACTGCAATACTAGAGTTCATTATATTGTATGCGCCATCGGTCATCCTATACGGCTTCTCTTTTGAATGTTTCGGCCGGTATAACTTGCAATATCATAAAGGTGCTCCCCTAAATTTATAAAATACGAAGTTCCCTCTCCTCATGGCGCTCCATTTCCATACGAGTGGTAACATACGAATCCGATGTTCTTGTGCTTTCAGCATCGGTCGTCCACCATATCTCCATGCGACGCCTCAATATTGTGGTAGCCGATGTCCGTCACGGTCGACCAATTTCTCTTGGAAAAGGACGGAGCTGTATCCCGCGAACCAGTCTGACATCTTGTTGCTTTTGATAGATTCCCTCGCTGACATCTGTTTTTTCTTGTATATTTTTGTAGCTCTGCTCTAGATTTGCAAGTTCTTCAGGGAGAATTTCGTTTGTAATGTCTGATATATCGAATTCCAAGCTATTGACGTAGTAAGTGATGACTTTCTCAAGTCGCTGAGCTGGAGTAATTCTGGGATCAAGGCCCAATGATGGTTCTTTACTAAGATATTCCTTAGCTAAATATTCAATATCTTGTGATTCGGCAAGCTCTGTAGGAAGTCGCCTAGAAATCTCCTTTGCAAGATCTTCTGCCAGATTTCGCGCAGGTATTGTGCCTATACCCTGGGGCCCAGTTGGTTCGCTGGCCCGGTTTGGTTCCCGCTGGCTATCAGTTTCGCTTGTCTTCCTTCGTATATCCTCGTCCCCTTCCTCAGAATCGACACGAGACCGTGGAATCACTATCTCCCATGGATTCACCATCTGATATTTTTTGGGCACCGGTTCCCGACGATTCAAGTTCGGATGCTTGGCGAACTTTCTTTAATTGATCCCTTTCCGTAAGTTCTTCCACCTGTCCTCGGCCTCGAGCCACAGTCGCCTCCTGCCGGTCTTCAACGCCTGGAACTGCTTGTAAGCCGGTTCCACTGTACCAAAAATGGACTAAGATCGCGGTCCAGTCAACTTCATCATCTGGCAGTGGAATTTCGGGGAGGTAATCTTTCCCAGGCTCACCACCTGAAAAATTTCCCAATGACAAATCTGTGTTGATAGACATCTTCCCTCCTGCTTCATTCAGAGCCTCTAAGAACTCTCGCGTGAGATGTACATCACCGTAAAATGAGTCATCTCCGTTTTCAGACCGTTTTCTTGGCGCTTTCGCGATATCTTGCCTTCCATCATCATGTTCCGAACTCCCTGCATCAGACTCTGCTGGAAAATCCTCTGCAGGAATCACAAGAAGTGCGAGCATTTCGAGATGGCGACATGACTCTCTGGGCGTGTTGACGTTTGCGTGCATAGCATGCAGAAGCCTTCTTCTGATGCTTTAGAAGGGGTTTTAAAAACTCCTCTGACGCTTAATAGGTTGATAGCATCTGATCGGTACTCATGGGCATGCTCTGTAGCCATATGGGAACTGAATTCTGCTTCTGTTACAAAACTATCATGACCTCTTGTATTGCAAAACCACTTGAACCTGTGTTTTGCGAGCTCATGTTGAAACCACTGTGACCTTGTTTCAAAGAGGAAATCTCCTAGTTCACATTCCGGATATGTGCAGACATATGGTTGAAGGTCTTGGAGGACATGATACCTGGATTCAAGGAGTCGTATGGTTAGAACGAATTTACATTTGAGTGAAAGCCTTAAGGAACATTTTCATACTTCCATGCTTTCTCGGAGCTTATCTCCTTCGCAATGCAGCAGTATGGGCATATGAAGTTCTCAAGTTCCTCGCCATTCGGTCCTAGCGGTCTTCGGGGTATTCTGACTCGCAAGGCTTCAACTGCAAAGTCCGATGCTAGTACTGAGTAGACAGAACCAGCGTGGGTGAGTGGTTCGGGCCAGAGAGCATTCCTAATGGCATCATTTGGACCTTTTTTATACGTTGTGGCTTTGGTGTAAGTTGAATGAGGTATTATCTCACTCATCTGCCCAGAAATCAAAGCTTTGGTAGCCGGTGCTGATTCGAGATCGTTCTGTCCCCCGAGATCCGTATGAGATGCATCTGTTGGCGTGCCCCCCTGATAATATCCCGCTTCAGGATTGTATCGCCGGTATTCGCGGGTTTTACGGAAATACAGCATCTCTCGCCGCCGAGTTATTGATTTTCCTAAACGGGCGGCGACATCAGGAAAAGATTTTGTTAATTCTGGGAACTTATATCTAACATAAGCTAGATCAAACTCCTCATATAAAACTATTTCCCTGGGTAATACACCCCGGAACCTGTCTCGAAGGGCCGCCTTTCGAATCGGGAACCTATACAGAGTCGAGATAGCTGTTCGTATCGCATCCCGAATTTGGACCATTTCCCCACATGCTGCTTGGTGAACTTGCGAGCTTTACCGTACGGTATGGTAATATTGGCAATTTCTTCTGATTCCAAGCCCTTATATTTGTGCGCTGCGGAATTGCTTTGATTCAAGGAAGAATCATCAGAGGAAGAGTCCCAGTCCGAGTCGTCGTTGCTGTTTACGGCAGCATCCTGAAGTGGTCCAAATTTGCTGTATCTCCCCCATTCTTGCTTGCAATTGCCGTAGATGCAAAATTCTCCCATAGGGTTCTTTCGGCTTTTAGGAGTGTTATTGCTTCGTAAGGACATTTTACGTTAGCTAGCCTACTAAGTCCCTGATCACGATGCCATTTTCTTAATTGGTCGTTTCGATCTCTTACCATTTTCAACTTGTCGAAGTAGATTCATTTAACCGATCGATTATATTATCATATGTAGGACATTCAAAGTGATAGACTTGTGTTCTGAACAACCAAGTTCATCATCAATGCGACCTAAGACCTCGGCTGATTAGCTGTTCTAGATCTGAAGGGTTTTCTATTGCAAAAACTAATATAGTTTTGGAATACCTGATCCCGCATAAGAGAAGCATCTCTCAGCCTAGAATCTAGAGATTTCTCGTATCTGGTGCCGGAATACCTGGCGCCTACACTATAAGCCCATATTTTTATATCTCTCAACCTCGATCTCCTAATCTCGCTGTGAAACTTGGCTACTGAAATCTCGGGTTGGGGATCTAGCTAGGGTAACAAGGTTCTTGAATCCTAGGTAGCAGGTTTGATGAATTTCGAAAAGTTCCTCCATATCCGACGTTAAGGCGCTGAGAAGGGGATTTCTTTGGACTTTAGCGCTGGGATTTAAACTCCCAGCAGCCTCTCGAGCTTTCGGGATCGGTGGGTGCAATTCTCTGACCCTATCAAGAGCAATAATAGTGCTTGAGCATCGCCGATGATGCTGTTGTATACGATGAGGTCTTGCGATTCAGAGCTGTAAAAACCTATCCGGAAGATACCGATATTGAAGCTGAAGCCTCTACAGATCTAGCCTATTGTCAAAATCTTTAGTGTGTTGCCGTGGAGCGGCTAATCCGGTTCCAAACCAAACCACCCCATGAAGCGGAGTGGTTTTTTGATTTTTTTGATGGACTTAAAGGTTAGATAGAGTAGTTTGGACTTGAACTTTTTGGGGGATATGGTTTAATAAGATTATAACGGTTAACCCGTATAAACTAGAGATTACTGGATCATATGTAGACCTGTGTCTGTATAGTTGATGTTCTGATGATCTTTATGATCTCAAAAACAATATATAGAGAGATATCGACTAACCCAGCGTAAACTTATTATATTATCACTTACACCCCAGCTTGTAATAGAAGTTTTCAGTGGGTTTAGTGTTCTAGATTATAGCTTTTATAACATACAAATTAGTTAGTTTTATGGCTATATCTTTTAACATATTAATGAAATTGAATACTTAATCATCTCTTTAATAATTGTCACTATCCAGGGACTTTCCTGTCAGCGGAGCACACCTTAAGTTCCATATGGAGGGAGGCCGTATTAACGCTACACGATGCTATTCTCTCCCATTCCTATTCACTAAACCTCAGTGAATGTTCTTTCTGATGGTCATTATCACTGTAGGACGCCACAGCTCCTCTAGGGGCTCCTAAAGGCATCTACCAACTAAATTCATTACAAAAACAAGCTCCAATGTCAAGCCAGCCATTGGTAAGTAAGGCTGTTAAGCGAGGTTAGCTTCCCTCCATCAATTTCCTTTTTTTATAAAGAGATCCACACTAGATTGGCCATGTAGCCCCTCCTCTCCAAGTTTTGTGGCGGATGTACCAGACCCGTTGGTATTGGCGGTAGCTTTTTCTCTATTCCCAGTACTTATTCCTCCGTTCCTTTCAATCGCTGTCCTACTGACCTTTGCTTGGAGCTACCTTTCTTCGTCTACTTCTGCGATATCCTTTTCGCGTCTGCTCTATCTATTTCCGTCACGTCAGACAGTTTGTTCTGTTCGCTAGTCTCAACCGGATAGAGTCTCACTCTTTTGATCAGCTCCCGGGGATCCCGACCTCGAAGTCCACGAACTTAAAGTCGATTTCCTGTCCTAGGCCGGTCTTTGTGGGTAACCCATGTAACATCTTCGATATCTTCGCATGCTCCCCAGAGCTTAGGTCGTGCCGATCTAGCAATTCCTCAATCTCGGCAGCCTCAATTCCATTCTTGCACTCAAACGGTGCAGTTTTAATGGCCTGAGTGGCGGCGTCCTGTCCCTTGATGTCGATATCGGTAGTTCATCTTTCGACTAGTCATTGCCATTCGCGAGGCCCGATTACTGGACCTTCTTGTATCTGGCGAGGATTTTGAGGATGAAATTGGCCTGGTCCACCAGCAACTCCCTCCCAAGTTTCTCGGTTGCATCACGGCTGTTTTAAGGCACCTCAGTGAAGATACCCAGCAGCCTTTTCTCATTTCCCTTGATTCTGCGTTCGTTAGCTAGGACCGCTTGTGCGATCCGCTCTATCTTTTGATTGACAGTTCTTTACTCCTTTTTTTGTGATCTTCTGATTCCGAGTTAACGCTTACTGGCCACAAAACCCCCTCGTTTTCGGATCCCGTTGTAAATCCTGAACGAACCCTTTTGCTTCCGTAATGCTTTCTTCAGCTTGAGCTTTGAGACGGTGCAGGACATAACTATCTAATATGTCTTCTGACAATTCGACGACTCGTTCTGCGCAGTTTACTCAATGCCCTCGCGGAATGTTCCTAAACGTCCCCCCCATACACATAGAATTTAAGACACTCTTCCCCTTCAGAGTAGCCCTCCCAATAGACTATTCCTCCCTAAGATGTTACTGCCATGTTCCGTAGTTGTGCGTTTGTGGAGATGCCAGGGGAGATCAGCTAGCAACCCGGGCCGTAAATTTAGTCTTACGGAACGTATCCCTAGGCTAGTCTCGGAGGCCATCGCTGCTATATAGCTTGCAACTCGCGCTTCTATAGGAGCTTGATATCGGCTAACGCTTGTGTTTCCAGCAATATCAACAGTGTCCGAAATTGATGTCTTCTTGATTGATTATGCTTACAGCGGTGCAATGGAGCAACACTAATACCACCATGTGATCGTACTTCTGACGGAAAGGTCGAGATCTTATTTGTGGAAATGCCATGCCGCGAGACTGCAGAAAAACGCACCACAACCCCGCTTCGTAGGATCACTTCATAAGACCGGACATCATCGATGCAGTATAGGAATAGAAACGAGAGCTCGCAATTCGCGGCTTATATACACAGCGTACATCCCTGTGAATGTGTCTCTGGTGGGTTGGTGATATTAGCACGATATATTTAACAGAGAAACCATCACCTACCCTGCTCCCATCGTATCTACTGCGTTGGCCGTCCTTGCGGGGCTCACAAGACCTGACTTGTTCGCGGTAACATAATAGGCTCCTTTGGCTCCAAGCGTGATAACTATGTGTTTGACGACCATATTAAACCCTTCAAAAGTCGGCCGTTATAAGGCTTAGCCGCAAAAAAAGCTTTGAACTTTCCCGGAATCTTTAGAAACTCCGTTTTGTTTCGATCTCAGTTGTGCGGATTTGGCGCTGTTGTTCAGGGATTTGGCATCGCGGCTATGTTTAGCTCAGCCGGTGAAGCGCTTCGGCCGCCTGTTTTTCCGCCTCTGCTAACTGTAACCTCGTCTCTGCCATATATAATTCCATCTCTGCTTCCTGCAATTGATGTTGCGGAGCCTTTATCTCATTTTACATGTTCTGCATATTAGCCGGTCTGCATGTTTAGCGAACAACCTACATGCTAGTATATATGGGAGTTGCCAGCCTTGACTGATAGATTATTTTCGACCTACCCGGTCCCTATGGTATACTCCTATTGGCCGCTTTGCTCGAGAAGGTGGCATGTTGGCAGTACCAAGGCTCCGTCGCCATTTAATTTGGTCGCCCAAGGCTGCCAAACATTTCCGAGCTGTGCTTGCCCGGTCGATCCTGTGTTCTCCATCACCTCGCGACTCTATCCTCACGCCGCGAGATCTTCGCACCCCTCAGTCGAAAGAGCCATATTACCTTCTTCAACGGGCGCTGAAATTAGGTCGTTGCAACCTGTGGGATTTATAGGCTGATATACAGCTCGCAGCTGTCACTTCAAATGCATCGCCGGCTCAAAAGCGAGGACTACAGCATAGGTTGGATATGCGCCTTGCCCTCGGAGCTTGCAGCGGCGGTCGCCATGCTGGATGAACAACACGCGGCACTCCCGCAAGATGAAATGGACGAAAACAATTACAAATTTGGCCAGGTCGGCCATTATAATATTATTATCGCGTGCCTCCCGGCCGGGGTGTATGGCGTAACATCCGCGGCGGTCGTTGTTGATAATATGCGTCGGAGTTTCCCAACTGTAAAAGCTAACCTAATGGTGGGAATAGCCGGTGGGGCGCCGGCGCCTCCCCAACTCGACATCAGGCTAGGAGACGTGGTTGTGAGCGAGCCGGCTGCAGGGCTCAGCGGGGTTCTACAATACGACTTCGGGAAGACGGTGCAAAGCGGCAAGTTTGTTGAAACTGGGGTCCTGAATAAACCACCAAAGATTTTCCTCAATGCGCTTACCTCACTCAAAGCAGAGTATTTAGAACAGCAACACAGCGGCATTGACGACGCTATCACTAAGCTTCTAGAAAATGGGGTCGTTTCCCAGGGGTTCGCCCGCCCGCCAAACGATAGCGATCAGCTCTTCCGGGCAGATTACGACCACCCTGACGAGAACGCTTCTTGCGCTGACCGGTGCGAGTCTAGCATGGTGGTTGAACGGCCCCGTCGCCTACACAACCAGCCGCAAATCCATTATGGACTAATCGCTTCCGCCAACCAGGTTATGTACTCTTCTACCGTAATCCTCGTTCTACATTATGCCCTTCCGCATGGCTGTTGCGACAACCGTTGGGGTTGTAGCCATTATTAATCTTCCTCCATTACTACCAATACCTGCCAATACTAGGTACTAACTAGGTTGTGTCTGATTAGGTTATGAAACACGGCATCACCAGGGACCGATTAAGGCGGGAGAAGGGAGTATTGTGCTTTGAAATGGAAGCTGCCGGACTGATGGATATATTGCCTTCGTTGGTTATTCGGGGCATCTGTGATTACTCCGACAGCCATAAAAACAAGAGATGGCAATCTTACGCAGCATTATCTGCCGCTGTTTTTGCGAAGGAGCTCTTGCTCCAGCTGCCACTCAAAGGTTAGAGCGCCGCCATTGAAATAGTTTAAACCCTAAGAAGCCTCCCACTAACCGACCATGGAAAGCAGCGAACGCCCAGAGCAAGCGGGTTCAGAGAATTGAGCTTAATCTGCCCATCGCTGAAGGAGCAGCCTTCGGGAGTTTTGCGGACCAGCATGAGCCGCAGTGCTTATCGGGAACCAGGGTAGACCTCCTCGCCCAAATTGCACAATGGGCGGATGACCCGCAAGGAAAAGGCATATTTTGGCTGGCTGGGGGAGCCGGGACGGGAAAGTCTACTATCTCTCGAACAGTAGCTAAGTCGTTGCAGGAAAAAGGCCGGCTCGGAGCGAGTTTCTTCTTCAGAAGGGGTGAAGCTAATCGCAGCACCAGCGCTCGCCTCTTCACCACGATGGCTCATCAACTGGCAACTCGTATCGCCTGTATAGCGTTGATCATTCAAAAAGCAATCCGAGACGACCCCGATGTTCCTAGAAAGGCGTTAAAGGAGCAGTTTGAGAAGCTTATTTTGCGGCCTCTTGCAGAAATAAAACCCGCATCTCATAGGCTAGGGTTGATTTTGCTGGTGGATGCGCTAGACGAGTGCGAAGGAAAAGAAGACGTAAAGGTCATTATCTATCTACTTACCCAGCTCAAGGATATAAAAGTGCGGGTGTTCCTGACTAGCAGGCCGGACCTTCCCATTCTACCCACGTTTAAGAGGCTGCCAGATGGCGAATATAAAGATATTATCTTGCATAAAGTCCCGAAGATCGAGCACGACATTTCACTTTTCCTAGAGAATGAGCTTTCCAAGATACAGGAAGAACGCTTTCTTCCGCGGGGTTGGCCAGGCCAGGGAGCCATTGAAAAGCTTGCTAAACTAGCGGTGCCGTTATTCATCTACGCTGCAACTCTGTGCCGGTTCATCGGGGACGACATCTGGGATCCCGAAGAGCGAATAAAGGTCGCTCTTGACTGCAATACCGATTGGCAGGAGTCACAGATGCACAAGACGTATCTTCCCATTCTAAACCAATTAGTCGTCGGTCAAAAAGATGCCACAAAACGGAGGCTGGTCGAGGAGTTTCAGCAAGTCGTTGGCACGATCATCAATCTTACTAGCCCATTATCTGTTTCATCTCTAGCTCATCTTTTATCCACCTCTGAGGGCATAATCAAGTGCAGGCTGAGGCCGCTACATTCCGTCCTCGACGTGCCTGACGATCCCCAGGCCCCAGTCAGAACATTTCACCTATCTTTCCGCGATTTCCTCCTCGATCGCTCCCTCCAAGGAAAGAGCCCATTTTGGGTGGACGAAAAGAGGTCGCACAGAGCAATTGCTAGCAAGTGCATCGAGCTAATGTCAGGTTCCATCAAGGGCGGAGAAGGCACCTCCGAACTACCGCTCCCTAAACTCAAAAGAGATATCTGCAATCTAGGCCCTCATGGGATACTCCGCTCAGAGATCGATGAAAGGAAGATAGAGGAGCATTTACCACCCGTGCTTCAATATGCTTGCCGTTACTGGGTATATCACCTAGCGCAAAGCGAGTACCGGCTAATCGATAACGATCAAATACACGAATTTCTTCGGACACATCTGCTGCACTGGCTCGAGGCAACTAGCCTTTTAAATATAACACCTGAAGCACTAAAAGCGGTCGACCTTTTAAGCTCTATTACAGATGTAGGTATCAGAATTTCGCATCTTCGAAGAAAGGAAGCTTACAATGAACTTACTCAGGCAGAGAGCGGTAAGACTCTATCCATGCTCATTCATGACATAAAGCGATTTGCGTTACGAAACCAAGGCATCATTTCAAAGGCACCGTTGCAAACATACGTTTCAGCTCTTATCTTTGCTCCAAAGGGAAGCGTTGTAAGGGATATATTCAATCCGGAAACGGTAATTCCGTGGGTAGGTCAGTTGCCTCAAGTTCAGGATAGATGGGATACTTGTCTGCAGACGCTAGAGGGGCATACAGACTTGGTGAACGGTGTCGCATTCTCTCCTGATAGCAAAATGCTGGCGTCAGGGTCATACGATAACACGGTCAGGCTCTGGGATGCAGCTACAGGAGCATCGCTGCAGACGCTAGAGGGGCATACAAAATCGGTGAACGGCGTCGCATTCTCTCATGATAGCAAAATGCTGGCGTCAGGGTCGAGCGATGGCACGGTCAGACTCTGGGATGTAGCTACAGGAGCGTCGTTGCAGACGCTAGAGGGGCATACAAACTCGGTGAACGGCGTCGCATTCTCTCATGATAGCAAAATACTGGCGTCAGGGTCGAGCGATGGCACGGTCAGGCTCTGGGATGCAGCTACAGGAGCGTCGCTGCAGACGCTAGAAGGGCATACAGACTTGGTGAACAGCGTCGCATTCTCTTCTGATAGCAAAATGCTGGCGTCAGGGTCGTACGATGGCACGATCAGGCTCTGGGATGCAGCTACAGGAGCGCCGTTGCAGACGCTAGAGGGGCATACAGACTTAGTGAACGACGTCGCATTCTCTCATGATAGCAAAATGCTGGCGTCAGGGTCGAGCGATAGCACGGTCAGGCTCTGGGATGCAGCTACAGGAGCGCCGCTGCAGACGCTAGAGGGGCATACAAAATCGGTGAACGGCGTCGCATTCTCTCATGATAGCAAAATGCTGGCGTCAGGGTCATACGATAAGACGAACAGGCTCTGGGATGCAGCTACAGGAGCATCGCTGCAGACACTAGAGGGGCATAGAGACTGGGTGAACGACGTTGCATTCTCTCATGATAGCAAAATGCTGGCGTCAGGGTCGTACGATAACACGGTCAGGCTCTGGGATGCAGCTACAGGAGCGTCGCTGCAGACGCTAGAGGGGCATACAGACTTGGTGAACGGCGTCGCATTCTCTCCTGATAGCAAAATGCTGGCGTCAGGGTCGTACGATGACACGGTCAGGCTCTGGGATGTAGCTACAGGAGCGTCGCTGCAGACGCTAGAGGGGCATACAGACTGGGTGAACGGCGTCGCATTCTCTTCTGATAGCAAAATGCTAGCGTCAGGGTCATACGATGGCACGGTCAGGCTCTGGGATGCAGCTACAGGAGCGTCGCTGCAGACGCTAGAGGGGCATACAGGCTGGGTGACCGGCGTCGCATTCTCTCCTAATAGCAAAATACTGGCGTCAGGGTTGAGCGATGGCACGGTCAGGCTCTGGGATGCAGCTACAGGAGCGTCGTTGCAGACGCTAGAGGGGCATACAAGCTGGGTGACCGGCGTTGCATTCTCTCCTGATAGCAAAATGCTGGCGTCAGGGTCGAGCGATGGCACGGTCAGGCTCTGGGATGCAGCTACAGGAGCGTCGCTGCAGACGCCAGAGGGGCATCTGAGCCTTCCCCTCCTCTTCAAACTGGAAACCCAGGCCCCCATTCTTGTAAATACTGAATGGTTAACTCGAGGTGAAGAAAGGCTAATTTGGCTTCCACCTGACCGTAGACCAACATGCTCAGCTACGAACGGTCATGTAGTTGCTTTAGGTCATTCTTCTGGTGCCGTTTCCTTTTTCAAGCTATTCCTTTGATGGCTCACTCTCACCTTCGTGCTTAATTGTGATCATTAATTTTTTTTTTTTTTTTTTTTTTTTCCTGCCTGTAGAAGGCCTTGGAGAGGCGTTGAATATATACCCTTTGATAAGCGTCTAGAATATTCTCTGTGGCGTAGGTTTGGTGATGTAAGCCTCGTCGCCGGATTCCAGTTGGCAAAGAGGCATGAATTTAAACACGTGATCAGTACATTTATAAGCTCGAAAAAGGGGCATCCTACATGGTGCGGTTAGTGCTGCTATTTTCCCGTGACGGCGGTAACTGCACAGGAAATTTAAAAAGCCGCGGAGGCAAACCCAAGCCGAACCGCGGTCTAGAGGGCTTCCAGCGCTGCTACTATGCAATTTAGCCCGGAGCACACGATATTGAAGTTGTGGCTCGCTTTTGGTTGCTCTAATTAGATCAAGATTACTAAAGTCTGCTAGGCGAGATGAACCACCAAACCACACCAAAATTTGTATGGTAAAAAGTGTCCTGACGACAGCGACAATAATTTCACCAAAATAAACCGTAAAAATATTTTTTTGATAGACTTATAATGCTGAGATCCTAGACTACAGTTTATATATACATTGTTTTGAGGTAGTAGAGACGGTTGTGGTGTTAACTCTTAGCGAACTACATGGTTATTGGGTAGATTCAGCGTAAACGTGGTTCTGCAGGCTGGCAGGGCCACCAATCCCTGCCCCGCAACCCAAATTGCGCATCTCACGTTGCGGTACATCCCGAAGAGGGACGTGTCCTAATCAGGCAGGTCTTGGCGCACACTCCACACGAGAAAAGTCAACAAAAGGTCACACTTAAAGTAGACGACCTTTGTTTAGGATGCTGGCGGCGAGCTGCTCAGTTTGCTAGGTTTCGGGGTTAGGATATATTCTGGCAGGCTCTAAAACGGGATAGTTGTGTAGCAGTCCAAATCCTTACCAGGCAGCTCTCTGATAGACTCATCAACGATCTCGCGTCCACGGCATGTATTTTGAGGCAGGCAAAATCGATAAGCTTAACAGGAAGCTACTTCGTATTCGAGAAAATAATGGGATTTCATGAAATTAAATCTTTGAGGCTCGGGTTGCACGCTAATTGTCTCAGGGATAATTACAAATCCCAGCCCTAGCAGGCTTTCGTTTACCTAGATCGTAGACTCGTTGGTCCCGATACATACCGAAGGCTTCAAGTACCAGTAAAACGTTACACGAAACCTAATGATATTAGGGAGGTAGGGAAAACGGGGCCATTTAGTTGATTATCAGTAAGACCCATTGACACGACGACTTATGCTTTTGAGGAACATTTTGGATACATAACACATTTTGCAGATAATCTTCTAAATTTCTTAACATTTTTCATTCAGGCCCGACCTTCTGTTTTAAATATACGCGTGGTTTTATCAATTGTCTTTGTCAGCAACGTGGGTAGCCAGGCACGCGGGCGACAGAAAAAGAAGAGCAAAGATGCACTGCCAAGCGCATTTTTCGCACTATAATTTTCGATTTTTGCTCCCCTTTTTCTGTCACGTGGCGGGCGACTACCTGCTCTATTTAGAAGCTGACTGCTTAATTAGGTACCGTCCTTTTTCGTAAAAGGCAAAAAGGATAAAAAATAAACCGACAAACAACACACCGACAACAAACCGACAAACACAATACGGCGGCTTGTCCTGATCTCAGGAGGCATGCCACAAACTGTTCCGGCTGTGTTGGCACGCTCCCCAACCGAAGCCCTTCCCTCCCACCTTCAGCAACACGAGACTGGTCTCCGAGACCACACGAGACCAGCGCCTGCCAAGACTACCATAGCACCGGTGGCTTGCGTGTTACATAAGGCGGAGTTGATTCGTGCCAGCCTATGTAGCGGAGCCACGATTGAAGCCATTAGCGTGAAATTAAGGACTCTTAATACGGAACCAAGTTAGGGGAAGGAGCTTAACGGCTCGTTCGCAAGATCATATACTCGGTACTCTGAGGCTATCGAATAAGTGTATCACCTTGAACTCCCTGCCAGCATCTCTCGAACTAATGGCTTTGATTTGAGCGCACGCTAGCGTCAGTAAATATATCTCGGCCGTAAACCAATTTAAATCTCACCAGACTATATAGTTGCTGGGCAGCCCGCAAACGAGTTACCACTCACACGGAGGGTCGTGGTTTCGGAGGGTTTTGCGGATGTTGCCCGCATCTGCGTTTGGTGTGATTTTGGTGACCCGACAAATGACCTCAGCGATAGCAAGTTTAGTCAAAAGTTCTACGCCATTGTAGTCGAGCCCCTGGCCGAAGAGTATCACAGAACAGCTCTGAGTTTTGTATGAACTGAATAATCGCTCGTCTCTGGTTTCTATATAGAATAAAGTCGACTGCATCTTTCAAGATGTTTGATATACCGATCTTTTTGAGATTTAATGGAAGGCATTTTACTACCCTCGCCTAAACTCAGCCATGAAGCTTGATCGATCATCTTCCCAGAGAGAATAAGCGCACCAAGTTACTGATATAGAGAACACCACGGGCCTATAGCTTTAAGATTGGAGTCTTATCCATATCTTAGGAGAAACTGATTGCGTATGAGGTTCTTTGAATTTTATTTACTACGTCATTTCTGTTGCGATAACGATGTAGGAAAGTACAATGGCTTCTCTTTGAATAGACTATATTTATTGTAAATCTTCACGACTATTTAAGAATTACATCCAAATTGAATCTTCTGCAAAATTTGGATCAAAAATTCGTCTCATGATTGATACCCAGCCCTAGCTGCGCCAAAACATCGAGAAGGAGTTCTTCTTGGCCTGGTTCCACGTAAGCCTCCGGCTCTAGCAATTCATTGTCATCATCATCATTAGGCTCTCCATCTAAATCATCATCGATACCTTGATTTGTGGGAGGCTGATCCACACTCTTCCCTGTCCGCAGTTTATCCCATAAGAACAGAGCTGAAGCCGTGAGCGACGTCAGAACGACCGTTACAACAATATAAATCCATATTTTGTGAACTTTACTAAATTTTTGCCGGTCGTTAAGGTCCAAAAAAGTCATACCGAAGAGCGTCTAATCGATATTGAAAATATATTATGAGCCCAAGAATACATAAAGAAGTACTTTGTAGCATCAGCAAAATTTATGACTTACTGCTACAAAGTTCGCTGGGAGATACACTGCTCCTAGGTAGGCGACCTTTGACATATTCTCAGAATTAGTGTGGGCGATCTTTGTTTGTTTTTTTGCCTCTTTTGCATCCTTTTGGTCTTGTTGCGCAATCCTACGCAAGGCTATCGTGTTCATTCGTACATAAGATCCATTTTGGATATCGATGGACGCGACAAGCTGCACCACCTACTGTCAGTATCAGAAAACTTTAATAAACAAAAGGAAACCCACAGTATCGCGAAGTAGCTACGCGTGCGCTTCAAGATGGTTGTAATCCCTCATTAAACCGTGAAGGCCATTTTGTACATTCTGCGCATACATCCGAACTCTGTAGCTATAAATTTCTAATGTTTCCGATCTGTCTGAGGTTGAAGTAGAAGCGTATATGTGAGGCAATTCATTGACTAGATGCTGGGAGATCGCGTCCGTTACATCTTTCAACGACTCGATATAGAGCTTCCGTCCAATGTGCTCCCCTATGGTTTCCTTACAATTTAAGAGGATGGAGGTATCGAGAGTTTTGCCGATGCTTCTTACCACACCTCGAAGGTAGAGAATATTCAGTATATAAGATTATCTTTCCTGTAACTTAGAACTTGACGTGTATCTATATAAAAGGAGAGAAGATTAGTGTTCAAACTTACCGCCATAACTGAAGCTGTCATAACTGCCCACTTTGTATTCAGCCAAGTTGCTATCGCCACTCGCATTAAGATTAAATGGACGTTCGGCCACTCCAAAATTTGCTGAACCGAGGTTTCAGAGAAGAAGAAGGCAACACCGTTGTAACTTTTGCTTCCATGAAAAGGGGGTACAGGACCAAGACTCTGAAATTGTTGTTATCGTTGTTATAAACATGGTAGACGCGGAGGGTATGAGTATCAAATTTTTTATTGTTCATATCGAGATCATGGACGGGAGTATGGTACCAAAAACAACGTATAGAAGTTGTGGAGACGGCGAAAACACCGAAGCATTCCTGATTCTCTAAGAGATTACTATATGAAGCCTTTGGCATCTGCCAGTCCTCGAACAGGTTGGCTATAATCTCTTTTCGTGTATGTAAAGTCCTAAGCTTCTCATCCAACCGTATAGCGACAACGTGGTCGACAGTATGATCGAAATCACGCCTGGGGTATCCATGGTCATACAGAGACTCGGGTTCGTCAGCAGAGGTGGATGACTGGACAAGGCCAATGTTGTCATCTTCATAATGTGAGTAATTGAGATGATCTCCGACGTCAAACTCTGCCGCTTTGCTTGAACCTATCGCGTAGTCATCCATTTATTCCATTTAAACACGAGAATGAAAAATTCACTGGAGGGTATTCGAACACTTTTTTTTTTTTTTTTTGAAACTGTAATGCGCGAAAATGCATAAATATGGGGAGAGAATACAAGTGAATAAATGAGTTGAGCAGGGCAGTCACAACCAAAAAAGATATCTTATGGTTATAATCTTTCGGTCTCTGGATGGAATCAGTGTGCCAGCAACCTTTTTGCCTTTATAGTGCTTAAAATTGGACCAAAGCATTAATCTATTGCCTATCAAAATGTTGATAGTCTTTCGCAGATAGAATTTCTAGAGCCTTAATGATAAGCATATACGGCAGCTTTGTTTCCAGTACCAAAAAGGATGTCACATCTGACCTTTAAGGGATAGATTAGGGTGTAGAGGAAGAAAATTTTCTTGCGCATTGCATTGCAGCGAGGCTCTGAGCCTATGCGTTTCTCCCGCTCTTGGCAAGGCCCATGTTTTTTGCAGGGAAGCACAAGACTTCTGGAAGAACGGCAAATGCCGCTCTATGTTCGGCCACCCCCGTTTGTGTGACAGCACAGTATAACAGCAGAGTTGCAATCAGCGAATGAAAACCAAGCGCATGCATATCACGAGACTAATGCATATCTACAGTTTGCGAGCGTCCTTGGCGTCTAGAATAAGGCTGTAGTTTTTAAAGGCTGTAGTTTTTAAAGGCTGATGCTTTCCCTCATGCTCTTTTATCCCCTCTTTTAATTTTTTTCCCATTTGATCTCCTCTTTGTTTTTAACATCGGTATTACACGATCGCACGGAAGCATCAAAGGTGCAGTATCACCAACTGTTGCTCGACGCACTTCCATTCTTAAGGGAACTCAGTCATGGATAAGAGCTATTCTCAAGGTCCTATTGGTGGACCCATTCCAGCTGCCCCAGCTGCTCCAAATACGAACAAGCTTTGGGGTCCCGATATCCCACCTATTCCACCATGGCTCCAATTCCTTCTTATTCCGATATTTCTACTTAACATAATTGTCCTCGGCCTGGCGGGATTTGCGCTAAGCGTTGTTAAGGATAAGCAGCTGGATGTCTATTCGGATATCCTTTTCGACTCGTTCGGAGGTGTTAGCTTCAATATATTTGCCGTGAGTTACCCTCCACCAAATCTCACCTGCTTTTTATCTGCTTCTCAATGCAGAATGTTAATATTAGAGACGCGTACGATTTGCTGATCCGGTTCCTTTTATCATTATCAGTGTGTTTGGACAATCCTTGTGGTCGCTTACATCTTCCTAAGTTTAAGCGTCTGGCGGGGCAGCCACTACAAATGGGTTGTTTTCATCCTTCTCATCTTTTCGACCATCTGGTGGCTCGTAGCGTTCGCCTACCTCGCCTCTGATGCTAAAAATGCGAACAATTTTGTGAACACGATCGACTCATACCTTAGTTATTATCCTAAAAGATCCAGCCTATATTCATATGACAGTGATTTAGATTTGTACAACAAGTTTCGCACAGCGTCAAAGTGTATGGCCGGTGCCTCTGGGGTTGGAGCAATCATTTGGGTTCTTTTCATCATTTTCACTATCTTCTACTCCCTCAGCCTTTTCCGGGGACAGCCTAACGGCGCTGTCACCTATTCCCCGGGAATTCCGATGGGCGCGGTGGAACAAAAGGGAGCGGTTCAGCAAGCGCACATTGCCGTACAGTCACCGCCTCCTGCTATATACTACCCACCTCCTGTTATACAGTCCCCGCCTCCTACCATACAGTCCCCGCCTCCCACTGCTCAGCTTGGTAGTTATTATCCCCAGACCCAGCCAACATACGATCAACAAACCGGCGCGGTCGATTATAGGGTTGCCAGTCCTGTAAGCAGTGTTGGATATACCAGCACTGTTCAATAGGGTGGATATCTAATGGATATTGCAATAACGCTAGATGGTTGTTAAATCAGAGTGAGTACTCGTATAGCTCGCTCTCATAGGGTTTATTAGGAATCCAATTCAGCAACATAGCACTGTTTTCTAATTGTCACAGATCACTAGTCATGACATGCACAGATACTTCTACCGGCTTCTATCCTTCCACAGCGATCAAAGTTATCCCAAACTCCTTTCTTTCTATTACACAAACACTATCATTTGAAGAGTCGGGCTTACCTATTCTAGCACCTATCCTGTATAGTCTTGCCATAACTCCCCTCTGAACGTTCGGAACATATAACTATTTTCACAACAAATAAAAAATTAATGAAAATTATTTCCCTTAACATATATAAACCTTGCTAGATAAAGCTCGTGTATAGTAATTTGTGAATTCTCATCACTGTTCAGGTCTCCAACTGTCGACAAGTTCTATTCAGGGCTCGACGACCTGCTTTTCCGTTATCGGAACGTCCAATTGCCAATCACCAATTTTAAATTCGCAGTAAAAGTTTAGAAGCTAAGCCCTGTAAACAAAATACAATATATCTGAGCTTAAAGAGATCGGTCATGCTGCCATCTTGGCACTCGTCGAGAGCATCCATGATCACATACACTCCAAAAGAATGTTCCAGGGCGTTCGCCATAGGGCAACATCTTCATTGAAGCGCTCATTTATAGCATAACGATAATAGAAGAGGTCACAGCGGTGACAGCGATAAATTCGGCGCTTGACATGATATAGTTGTGTGAGGTTGAGATTTGATGAGGTAAACGCTAGGCGATTCTAATTAGTGTTAAATAATCGATTGGTTATTGAATAGACAGCCTTACGTGAAGTGTTCGAATGGCGCTGCTGGGTATGGTGTTGATTTATTCCAAAACTTGAATGGCACTGCGGCTGAGGGGCTGAGTCTTTCTTTGCAGTTGGTGGCTGCAAAAACATCTAAAGCCTTGTACCTATTTGCTATCAATGCACACAATTGGTTCATTTGTTCTGAAGTGACGGGCTTGCTCCAAAGAAACGTGATTCCCTTGGCACTTGAAAAAAGGTAGCCCCATTCTTGAACAAAGCACATCAACTTTAAGGCTGGCAATATCCAACAAACTCAAATGAATCCGTGTCTTCAGAATCAGTCGGCAGAGCTATTCTATCTACAGAAGCCCAACCCTGATAACACCGGCCACTGCCTCCTTCATAGCCTCCCACTGCATTCTGTATTTGTTAATATCTCTTCTGCTTTCATAACTTAGAATAAAGACTCTTCTGAACCGTTCGACTTGGTCCTCCTGACCCCAGCTCCACGGCGGGACCTCGATTCTCATCAATTCCAATATTTGCACCGGATGTAGCTTTTCTAGCTTAACTCCCGGAAAACTGTAGTTAATGTCCTCGTATATAGTCTTATGTATCACAAATTTTAAAGCTTGTTTCAAAATTCCCTGGCTGTATCCCATGGTCTGAGATACGCCGGCATCAAGTTTTTCAAAGGCGAGATCCTCGCCCATTTCATGGCTTTCTGTTGCCTTTCCTTTCCCCTTAGCCTCCGGCCTAATAGAATCTCTGAACTTCTCAGGGACTAAATTTTGGAGATGGATCTCAACCCGTTCTGCAACTCCCCTCCAGAGAGTTTCCTTCACCAGCTCGGCCATTATCAGTGCATTTAATGTCTCCCACCCAATTTTCAAGACGTCTTCATAAGCTCCTGCCAATCTTGGGTTCCTCGTCGCTGCAATTTTCCAATATGCCAAATAGCCATCCGTTAGGACCTCTGCTAACACAATGTAGCAGTCATCGTACATCCTAACCCTCCACCAAGCCTCAAAGAACTGGGACAAGCGTGAATTCTGACCATGTTGCTCACTCCACCACTTCGGAAAGGGCAGTGCCAATGGACAAAACTCGTATTTGGAAGTAATAATATGCGGGTAGCCGAGAATCTGATGATAGTTTTCGAGAACAAGCGATCTGAAGTGTTTGTTCACCTGTAGTAAAGAGAGAAGGCCGGGGGTAGGGAGGCTCTGCACTATTCGTATAAATATGGAAACAGGAAGCGTAGTGATTCGTGGTCTCAAATTGAGGTTGACCTTGGGTGGGATATCTTTGGCTGCTGAATTTTGGGCTGAGGTATATTTTGAGGACCGCGAAGGGGATAATCGGATATAAAGAGCCTTAAGCTTACTGACGTATGGAGTGAGGTCCGGCCTGACGGCTTTTAGATGAATTTTGAGATCATTTGTAAAGCCGGGTGGTATGGAGAGCTTTTTCGGATCCATGAGGGGTAGATAATAGCCCCTATGCTGACATTAGGTATGAGTGAAGTCGAGGGTATAAATGAAATGATACTTACATATCGAATCTTCCCTTCTTATCTTTGTTGATTATTTCGCTGGCGCTGTCGTTGTTTTTGTCACCTCCTTTTTCCCTTCGTAGTCGCCATCTTAACAGATTCGAAACTGAGTATCTGAGATGCAATGGAAGTATTGGGCCCGGAATCCCTGGTATTGCCATGGCTTGATGACGAGAGCTCGTGTCTGACACTTAATATCTCAAGTTTGGGAACTCGGAAGCTTGTTAAGATGCCATGTCCAGACGTAAGGAGGAATCCGTGATTCTTAGTTTAAAAAAATCAAGATAGCTCCTGCAGGGACGATCCCGTTTCCATGGTTGTTTAACTGCCGAAGATCTGCGGATCCAAGTGTTCAACACCTAGATCCGGGATCATTGGTTCGACGTTGCGCAAAAAAATACCACACCTCCAGCCCCCTCCAACTCCGAGTGGCTGTAATTCGTTCTCGTAGTCGCTCTCCTTCTAGTCTTTGCTCTCTTCCTCTTCCTCCTCTAGTTCTTCCCCCATTTCGTCCTCCTATTCTGTTTCCTGCTCTTGCTCTGCCCTCTGCTCGCCTTGCCTCTGCTTCTCTTCCCTGGCTATCTGCAGCCCCCGCTGTCGTTGCTCTTCCAGGTGCCCCGGTACCCACCAGTTTGGGTCCGGCCACCAGCTCTCCGGGTCCTCGTACATGATAGAGTCATCCTCATCCTCATCCTCTCTTACCCTTTCCCCCGAGCTCGCGGGCCTCGCGGGGACTCCTGGGGCCACAGCGCAATGGCGGCCCCGAGGAAACAGAAAGTTTTCCACCCACTCGGGGTTATCACAGAAAAACGTTTCCGGGTTCCGAATCTGGAGAAACCACGGCTGATGTGGCTCTCCTTCATCGTCTTCCTCCTCCTCTTCATCATCCTCATTCTCCCACTCATCGTCTCCCTCCTCCTTTTCATCATCTTCATTCTCCCCCTCACCACCCCACCCTATCTCCCCCTCCTGTCCTCCAGTTTTCTTTCTGTTTTCATTTCCAACGGAAGGAGAGGGCCGTACAGTTGAGTACCGATCAAGACCGCGTTCTCTGATGAGCTTAGCCTGTCTAACAGGCGAAGCCGAGCGAGAAGCAGCCCTTTCACGGCGACTCGCCGTACGTCCTCTCTCCTCCGTCGAAGACACCCTACTCAGAATGCCGTATCTCTGGCAAAGTGGAACTGGAGCGTCAGGTGCTCCAGGACCAAACGACCATGGCGGTGTCAGATGACACTCTGCCGACTTTGCGGCATACCAACGCCGGATGTCGAAGATCGACTCGGGCATTGATACCCGGCTGCTCCTCCGCGAAGAGCAGACTTTAGGCTTGTGGGGAATAGGAGCTGGGGTTGGATATCTCCGTAGCTCTCTGACCTGCAACGTACTAGTGCGGCGTGGGCTTCGAGAACGGCTCCCCCTAGCCGTTGCACGCGTGTGCGACGGGTTTGCAGATCTGCCCCTCGGAAGAGGACTTTTTTGGGTCGGAGGCTGTTCTCTTTCCGGCATTGTGAAGGCTCTTTGGGTTTGCTTTGGCGATGGTTTGAGTTTATGAGGAAAAGTCGTTGTAGGAGTGGTGTGAAGAGGAAATGGGGAGAAAGAAGCCAGAAGCCTAGCTTTAAAATTTTAATTGAGCTAACACCGCTCTGTGTGGGAGCGCGACGGCGTTTGGTATAAACGTTGCCGGAGGGCTTTATGATAAGTTCGAGGATACAATTATAGCCCAGCATAGAATGAAAACACAGATAAAGGTGAAGAGCATTCATATCTACAGAAAACCGTCAGGATTACAGTCTGTATATATAGCTATAAAATTCCAAATTTTCCGAGACTCGACGTCGTCTCGCAACGCAGGTTAAAGCCTAAGGTTAGACTCGACTCGGGTGTCTACCTGCTGGAATCCATCAATTCTTTTCCTCACTCAGTCAAAAATCTGGCCACAATCAACATTTTAGGATAAAGTGCCACTGGAAGTGCTGTTGATGTCCTTCAGTTGACTTCTCCTTTTATGAGCGAATGAAAGACAACATGAACGAGGAAACCGTCAGCCCAGCTTAAGGATATCCGTTCTGAAATAAAATGATTATTTCATGATGCTGTGGATTATATGTTCTTCTGGAAGCCTGCCAAGGGTGTACATGTGGTGAATTCAATCGTTCACAAATGGCCAGGGAGACGCTTGTGGTAAAATGTAAACATGTAGTTATGACCTTCAATAGAAGGGGATGTATAAAGCACTCTGAGTATATAAACGGTAAGTGAGCGACAACATACTTGTGAGATAATCAAACGAGGTAGTAATATATCGGTAAATGATAAATTTGTAGAAAGCGCAAAGTCTGGTTTTGAGACTAGATTTGTAGCGTGGCAAGTCAATACCCCCTAAACCCAAAAGCCCAGCAGCTCCGAACTTCTCAAGACCACAACACGTCATGTCGCCAGCAGCGCGGCACAGCAAATCTCTACGATACCTACGACTTTGGTACCGTTTTTTGTTCTCTACCGGAACCCAGCCAGATAATATAGGTATACAAGATGTGGATATTCGAATAGTGGAAATCATGCTTCAAACTTATCCCGCTACATCTATATACTAGGCTGCCGGGAATCTTGCGAGCAACAAATTAAGATTTTCGGTTAGGCCCGCTTAACAGCCAATGATCCTGTGGAAAGTGTCATCGAATTATCCCCCACGAGAGCCGTAGCGTATCCAGACCTGGAAACAAAACGTGACTGAAGGCGTAGCTGAACAAGCTTTGTGCCCCGACCCGTGGATGCAGGCGTTCTCTTCCCCTAGTAAATCGAGGACCTCGTTCCCCATCGTCAGTTCTGAATGGTTCTGGTACAAAACTAACCTTTCGCCATATTTTATTGAAAGCTACAAGAGCTCCACAATTATCATCTAAGCGAAGGCAAGATTGGGCGAATAAAACACCGCACCTTTCGAACGTGTCGCTTATGGTCGGTTCGTTCCTTGCAGGAGAAGGCGAAAAGGAATCGGATGTAGCGAGAAAGTTTAAAAGGGCAGATGCATCTTTGCTTCTAGACAGCGAGTTAGGCAAAAAGACAGAAGTCAGCTCTCAATTTCTACCCGAAAGAAGAAGGTGTGCGGGGCTGCAAGTGGCTACCTAGATCTACAGAACGAGTATTAGATTATCTATCGATATCGGGTTTTCGTGATGCACGTCATGCTCCTCGCTCTCGTTTGCAAATTTGCCGAAGGCGCTATATCATCTGAAACATAAAACGCCTTCTGCCAGGAATATTTGGCAAAAAGGGACATTCTTTCCTTCAATCTGCAGTACAACCTATGCGTATCGCCGTTTTGCTCGGGCACCACGCCCTCAGATTCAAAAACTTATTTACAGATATCGATCATTCCATTTAGTGCTCTGCGTGAATCTGCTGCCAAGGAATTGCTGCTTCTAGGGGTCAACACGGGTTTTACAACAATTTACGGCAACGCAACGTAACAATTTATCCATTGTTCATGTCCCCTGACACGAGCTGTGGCCGATACCGGTTAAGCTACAGCCAAATTAAAAGTAGATACGCAAGCGCCGAAGCACCAGTCAATAATTCGGACCATTATCATAGTTATTGTATGATCTATAATAATGAGATATATGATGGTTCTACTGTGAAATGTTTGATACAGGACAGCGGTTTATTTAGCTCTGTGTAAAGCGTTTGGGCAAGAAAATTACCCCACGTCTACCTTATCACATCCGTCTGCAGAGTGCATCCGTTCATGCATCTTGGATGCGTCTATATGTCGTCTGCCTGATCAGCGCACGCTGGAAGAGTGTACTCCGCTTAAGTGGCGCTTTAGTGCAGCTAGAATTGCCAGTAAGGATAAGATATCAGGCACACGTGCCCTGCACCTCTAATAGGCCTACCTACGTGCTCGGAGGGGTGCCAATATGCATCATGACGACTCAGAGTGGCAATTACAGGGTATGCCAGAGATTAATGCTACTGCTCTTGTATAAATAACAGGAGGATTGTAAGCTTCATAGCGAAATATCATTATTGTTTGTGCTAGCAAAGTAAGAACCCTATCTTGAATCGCCTTTAAATTAGCAAGATTTTACAGTTCTTGCTTTTTCTCTAGCGCCCTCATTTTTTCCCTTCTCCGTCCTCTGTTCCTAGCCACCTGTTAAAGTACCTTGATATCAAGGAAGCTTCGATATCATGTACGGATCTCGCAGCTTGTTCGCCATCGTCGCTTCGGCGATAATAGTGACGGTGCAAGCGAACCCAAACATGGTCCCTGACTACGAAGTCAAGCTACTCATGAACCCTACTGCCGTTCTCGGAACCGATAACAAACTCACACCCACCGTGCTCTCCACTTTCGGCATGCCCACGAGTGTAACAAAGATGAATGTTCAGTTCCTCGACAAGAGCAACAAGGAGATCTACAACGCCGGCTGGAGTCCGCGCATTCGCAAGACCGAAGGCGAGAGCGACTTCGAGCTCACATACAAGAAACGGTACCCAGTGACCGGTGGTGACATTGATGGTGCCCTCACCACTGCTAATAATGAGAATTTCGACGCCGGCGATACCACCTATGAGGCACAAATAGAATGGGGATACCAGAAGCAGACTCTCTCCATCAGCCGTAAGAAAACAGCTTCAGGTTCTGGCTACAGCGGCATGGATCTACCCGGCCAGAGTAACTCTCGCACCTTTCTCATCAACGAGGCACCGGACAAGTTCGACGACTGGCTTTATAACAACTGGGGCACTACCGCCCTCGCATCGGCTCGGATATTCGGGCCCATTCTGGCAAAGCGTTCGATTGGAACTTGGAGCGGTTTGCAACTCTATATAGAAGTTTGGCCCATCAAAGATGCCGCAGGCACTGGTATAGAGTACCTTGTCGAGGCGTCCTTCAAAACTACCAGCCGCACCACCGCTGCGACGAAGCAGGCAGATCTTATCGCTTTCCTGACCAATAAGGGCTGGTTCCTCGCCCAAGATTCTTTGAAGACGCAGCTTATCATGGATCGATATTAAGCTGTGGCGCTCTATATCTGTAATCAACGCTATACGAAATTTAAGTTGATTGCGGAGCGCAAGATTGTGACAGGTTGGACTAGTCGGGTTGTTTAACTTGGTGGATGTACATATTTATGAGCGAATCATTTTGAAACTAGGCTAGACTGAGTCTAGGCACGGGGTGGGTACCAAGCACAAAGGACCTCCCAACATTCCTCTGTTGTCATCAAAATGAGTGAAAAGTGAAGGCTGGTTGGCCCTCGCTAAATTTGAACATGTATTTATCTAAAGCACAAATCTAACGCCAATAAATTATTATTTTTCACAGTTATGACTTCTATTTTATGTGTGGAAAAGAGCTTATAAAGTTTATATGTTCTCTTCGTACTTCCTTCCGCTTGTGCTATCTTGGAAGATGCCCCTACTGCTTATAACTTAGTCTCGGCACTATTATAACGTCACTTTGATCTCTCAAAATTTTGGCGGGCCGTATTATAGCGAGGCAGGTGTCCCTCATTTTAAGGGTATGAATGAGCATATTCGGTACCGCCTCCCACATCCTCGGGGCGTGATCTAGCATGCATATGACCATCTACAGCAGATCCAAATCTGAGGCACAAATTTTGTACCACAGATCGCGGGCGGTTGGTGTATAAGACAAGTTGCTCGTCGATGATAAAGGATATATGCTTTAGACTAGATCTAGATCGATTTCTATCTATAGACAATCTAATTATCTCCTGCTTCCTTCTGACCGTCCATAGAAGTGTTATCGCCTAGACATGAGAGGATAACGAATGAGGTGAAGAAGGAAGCGTCCTTCTACCTCGATGGATTCTCTATCTATCTATATATACTATCTATACTATCTACCAAACACGCCATAATAGGCGGGTGCGATCAGCACAACAAACACAATCTGCTGACAAGAATCAGGCAGGTTGGCAAATACTATCTACTCAAGTACTACCCCAATCAACTGTCGTTCTCGCTCTTCTCTACTCACCAGCTCGCAGGTACTTCCTTCCGAAGCACGGGACTATTAACTTCCCTCTCTGCTGTCCTCCTGTCGGTGTGTGTCATGTGGCCCTGAAACCCTCTTCCTCTGTCCCTGCCTTACTCAAATTAGTGCTCCTGTTCTTCAAATACTTCTGTTTGTTTGGTTCAATTTGTAGGATATTAAATCCTTACCCGGATTAGAGGCTATCAAGAGCCTCGATGATTGAATTCTTTAGAGCCCTGTTTTTCTTCACTGCTGCCCGCGTCTGGCTGTTTCCCGGAGGAGCCAATGGGTCCTGATATAAGTGTTAGTGGTGTTAGGACCCATTGCTCTACTCCGGGGAAGAGTGGCGCCTTCTTCTTTTCTTGCGCTCCTCCCTTTCGGAGGTTGGCACGGATAAGGCCCCTTCGTCTTCTTCCGGGACCTCGCCGGCCTCCTCCTCCGATTCGGAACGCTTTCTTTTTGCGCCATCTTCACTGGGTGGCGGGGACGCTGGGCCCGCCTGCTCCCTCGGACGCCCGAAGATCAGATCGAGCGTCCGTGCGAGCTCCTCCTTTGCCTCAGCTTTGGTTTTTTGCGGAGGTTGTAAGGGCTTCGGAGGAGCCCGACGCTTTGTTTGTTTGGTAGGGAGCTGGCGGGACTTCAGCATGAGCCTTTCCCACCACATCAGGTCTCTTATCTCCCCTGCCTCGGTTTGTGGTTCTGTAAATTTTGTTAGATTTGTTATTCAATAGGGTGCATATCAATTAGAGTGAGGCGGCTACTCACGGCAGGGGTAGACCTCCATGAGATAGCCGACGCGAGCCCAGGTTCCAGCCCGGGGCCCGCCACCGTGTAATCTGCTGTTCATGTACGGCGGCCGGGGTAGCGGGGCTGGGGCTGAGGTATTGTTGGAGGACGGGGCCTGGTCGGTGTCGGGCCCCGCCTCTGCTCTCCTCCTCTTGAGGAAGAGCTCTAGTGCAGGTGGAAGGTGGGGGACGGATTCAACTCGGCGCCGTTTCTTCCCCCCCTCCACCACTTCCCCCTCTTTCTCTCCCACACTCTCCTCCTCCTCCTCCTCCTCCTCCTCCTCCTCCTCACCATCATCACCACTATCGTTTTCCTTCTCCTGTTCCTGTTCTTCGTCCTCCTCTTCCCATTCCCCTCCTTCAATTCTCTCGCTCTCCTCCCTTCTCTCCTGCTCCTCCCGATTCCCCTCCCTCTTCTCCCCTTCCCCTTGTTCCTTATCTGTTGCGTCCTTCTCATACTCCTCTTCAATGTCGTATTCGTTGGTGTTGCTGGCGGTTACGGCGGGTTGAATGATGGGTCCATTGACCGACACAGTGGTGATGGCGTAGCTGGTCGAATTAGTGGTATCAGTGGCGTGGTTGGTATTTCTGTTGGTTGTGGCGGGGCTGCTATGGCCTCCGAAGATATCAAGTCCTCGGAGCCTACATTCTCGGATGGTGAGCGGGCGGGTGGAAGCTTTGGTGATGGTGGTGGTGGTCTCATTGTATGTATAGTCGTTGCCGCTGCCATTTCTGGACTTATCGGACTTATTGAATTTGGTGTTGTTGCCGTTGCCGTTGCCGTTGCCGGTCTTATTGGACTTATTGGACTTGCTGGATTTGCTGAAAGTATTGGCATTCATGGTGATAATGGTGATGATGATGATGATGATGCTGCTGGCGATTTTGTGTTAATGGTAATTGTGTATGTAGTAGCGAAATTGTGTTATTCGAGGCTATGATAGCAATTTCTGAGTAAGGTTGATGTTGTGAAGTGCGAGTTTGATGATAAAATATGGTAAAGCCTGGCTTTTATAGGTAAACCGTTGTTCAGTTGAAGTCAGGCCCTTCTGTAATTACGTCACATCCTTAGCTAGTCCACTCTCATTAAGTACGCACAGTTAACCTTAATACGCGACATTTCCGTGTGTAATTACATCTACACCAGCATCGCTTGAGACACAAGGTACCGCAACTGATTATACGAACAGGCATAGGCGCCTTGAAATTCATTAACCTTCTGCACTACAACACACTATCGAGGGCACAAACTACACCGTAGGCTCTCACTGCTGTACTAGGTACCTATAAGCGTTGTATTTAGTCCAATATGTTGTCAAATTTTGAATTGGTTACGTAACTGCTCTCTACGTCTAGGCTCTCCCTGCAGTTCTGTAGAATTCAACCACATCCATAGATATGAACATTCCCCTAAAAAAATATTTTCTCGGCCCCAAACTCCTCAAAGTAGGCTTCTGCCTAAATTTGCGGATCATTAAATACACTCCATGCTAACACAATACAACTGCATGGTGTTTGTTCGTTCTGTGCACGACACATACTGCTGTATAGACTGGACTGTGTTGTGCACGTGGTATTTCCATATCGGGTAATATCCGTAAACGGCAAGCTCTCCTCACCGACGACTAGGCTAGCCCAGGCGCTTAACCTGCCCCCGATGTCTTTCCATTCAATTACCAACTCTATGGGGTTCCCGAGCTTCGAATCAAATAATTCTAGAAAGCTCACTTTCAACAAAGGTTTCATAAGACGATCACACAGTCCATTCTTTGAGCCATGCACCGGTCGACTCAAACGCTGGAGCACTCTCCAGCTCCTTGTTCCGAGCTTCTAGGCTAGGAGGAGCTAGCAGGGTTTTGTCAACTGCAAATGCTGCCCTATGAATCTATAAACGCAGGCTCTCTTTGTTCATTCCGGGCTCTCCTATTCCGCTGCCAGGAGACGAAATAATGTTTTAGGTTTAAATACGTTAACTTATCTTGATTAATCTGCTTGTTCCTCAATCAGAATGCATTCCATCAAACCAATAATGCTATATTCGACATTGCGCATATTTGAATCCTAGCTGTGATTAAAATAAACTTCTGCGTATGAAGTTCATTTTAAATCAATGGCCAACCGCAGTTGAAAGGGTCGCTTACGTCTACTGCATCGTTTTTCAGTACTTAGCTGGCCTACAGTAAGTCTAGGCTTCGATGCATATAGGTGGGCCTACGACAGCTCTGCTTTCTATTTGACCATACCCTCAACACCACTCTCGATTTCTAAAAGCATCATATCTGCTATAACACTCAGAAATCAGTTCAAGATCTTTAAGGCTGGTTAGCTGCCGGCTATTTTGTCACCGCTGGTAGCGTCATCACTGGCCTTTATCCTAGGATCTTTGGACGGAAGCCGAAGGGTCTCAACCCTCTTTTCCTTAAATCGAACTCGCCGTCACCAGAACAACCTTTCTATTATAATTTATCGGTATATAAGCGTGTGAGGCTATTTGGACTATAGCCTGCGGGATTAGACTATACAAATAATATCAGATATACTAAACTCTTATACTAAGGCTCTCATCGAGGGTCGGATTCCCTGAAATGCTTGATTTAGCAAGGATAAAGTCCCTTTTAAAAAAGAAAATTTCTCGAAATTCGGGCGTAGCCCCCTTAAGTATCATGCATTGTGAATCACTTCCACATCTACATCTAAATTTAAGCATAGAACTTGATTCGATACCGAGCTCGAGCTACCTTCTAGCACAACTTGCTTTTGGCCAAGTAACACCTTGCGGGGCTCCCGAATTCGCAAAGTTCTAGGCCGCGTACCGCTCACCCACATCGAGGGATTTCATCTACTATATTTAGGCGGCGTGGCGATTTTGTCCGATGTTGTTGGGGATGAAGTTCTACCGTCTACATCTAAGCTTTTTGCTTTCTTCTTCATTCCTTCGAGCAGAGTCTTAACGGTGATGCCGGGTTCTAGCGATGGGGTGATATCATGACTTTTCCAGGAGGTGCCGCCGATTGATATGTCTTCGTAGCGGTGGCCGTTCCATTTTCTGTGTCTTCGACTTTTTGAAGGATCGACATCGGCCGCTGAGATTTCTTTTTTTCGTTGTACACTTATTAGTTTCAGACTTTCAGCGTGGTTAATATCGCTATCAGAGCACTTCGAATGAACTCGCGTCAGGGATGTACATTTTTTAAACCTACTTATATCTTCCGGAGGTGTCTTTCCATGCCGAATACCTTCAAGAAAATAGTTTTTCCCACTGGTAGTGGTCACAAGGTAACCACGGCACCCTCGGGCAGGATTTTCGGGAGTTTCCGATTGACGTCTTCCCTCATTTTTCCTTCGAACAGTTTTCATGGTGGCTACTTCTTCATCCAGCTATTCCAAAACATGAAAGTCAGCGATCAGTCATGCATAAGCCTGTTGAAAATTGCCAAAATGATAGTATTGAGAGACGCTGCTGAGACGTACATTTTTATCAGGTAGACCGATTTCGTCCTTTTTAATGTTTCGCGTAACGATAGATCGAGCAGCGTTTTCCATGGTTGTTCTAATACCGTTGAAAATAGCCATGTTAATCTCCACTCCGCTGTCCTTTGATTAATCTATGCTTAAAAAAGTGTAGAGTAGAGGGATCATATTCACGACACGCATCACAGATGTTTGATGGGCTAGTAATTATATCAACTGGCTAATCTGGCTGCCTTGTAGGCTTTATGATCCTTTACCAATCCAATACTTCTGAACTTCGGCAGAACCGCCCTCGGATCGAAAGCCACCTCAGCTCAGCCCGAGCCAAGAATCCACATTCCAAACCGCATCTTTCTACCAACTATAAATGAATTATTGAGCCTCAAGTACACATGCACAGCACAGGCGGATAAATGATCGACCACTACCTCCAAAGCGTCGTGTGCATGCATTTTTGGATCTCAGGATTCACTGACGCGAGACTACGCAAGCGAGTTGTCCGACCAGGTGCACGCAAACAGCGTCAGCCATATATATATTAATGCGTTTCCCATATATCTCCTCCGCTTTCCTTTGGCTGTTTATTCAATTGTACTACATACCGAGGTCGTCAGCACGGCTATCTTAATGCGAATTCCACATTAAAAAATATTACGTGTAACAGCCTAAAGATAACACCAAAATTTAAGAATGAGCGGTAAGTTTCTAAGAGGTGATATAGCAAAAATCGGACCGTGTCCGCCTTTTGTACACCAACTCTAGAATTAATCACAGAATTTAAGGGGAATACAACGTGGCTACCCTCCGCATTTACGTTCTGATGCTGGGAAAACCCAGTAGGAAAAAACCAGCATCGAGGGATACAAACAACATAAATCAACTAGTATGAACAGGATCGCAAAATATACAGGGAGGAAGATGGCCAGTTTCGCATCTAGTAATCATCTCCGCGGCTGAGAATTTCTTTGTGTGTCTCACGCAAAATGAGGGTCTGCAATCATCGTTAACATCACGCGGGCCGAAGTATAGCAGAATAAACTTACGTGTTCAAATTGAGCTGAATATGATCCTTCGATATCCGCTAAAGGCTTATAAGCCTCAACGATGCCGTGTTGGACGAGGCAATTCATCTGCGGGTTGTTAGCTTTAGGCAATCTAACGGGGGGGGAAAGGCCACTGACGCCTGCAAGGTAGCGATCCAAGCCCAGACGATCGAGGTAACGGCGGCAGAATACAATAGTGCTGAAGTTATCCCTGATGGTCTTGTGAAGACGCTTGGCGGATGCTAATGGCAACGATGCCGTTAATGGGGCATTTTGTTGAAGACCGTAGCCGTACATCCCTGTCTGTATTACGGTTAGGACAACTCAAGCTAATGGCAACTATTTGAAATGGATTCGATTAAGAACCTACATCATCACGAGTATAACCGCGACCTGTCGTGCCGAAAGTTTCGATAGCAAAGACTTCACCTTCTTCCATCTTGGTTTGGTCAGAGTTTTTCACAAACGGAATGGATTTACCGCCGTGGATGTGCCACTGCTTGATATCATGTGCTGTGAGATTCCGCACTGGTTTTACAGGGTAGGTTTTTCCACCGATTTCAACCTCCCAGCTTTCCATTGCCTCTTGTATGGCGGCGCTGACATCACAGATGCGGACATCAATCCCGGCAGCCTATGATTGATATATAGTTAGCGCTTACACCGTTTAGCATTTATCTTTTTTATTTTTTGAAAAGTTACCTTGATCCCAGTGTTGGTGGCATCTTTGACTGCAGCCAAAAGATTGTCGTAAGTAGGGTCGAAAGCCATCGTAAACGCGCTGTCGACAATCCATCCGTTGATATGAACGCCGAAATCAACCTTCATGACGTCCTGGTGCTTTAGAACAACGCCTCTTTGCCCTGGACTGGGTGTATAGTGCGCAACCTGATGATTGAGGCATAGGCCTGTCGGGAAGCCCATCCCGCTATTAAGGCTGTCTCCTGTTTCCAATCCCTCATGGCCTAACAACGCTCTGACGCTGTTCTCGATTCCCTCGGCAATATCCAGGAGGTCCTGGCCGGGCTTGACAGTTTCTTGCACCCATCGTCGAGTCTGGCGATGCACCTCCGCTGCTTTACGGTAGGTCCGAAGGAACTCGCCATCCTCAGAGTTCGAATGTAGGCGAGCATTATATCGGGCTTCAGTGGTCGCCGACGGGGCCCTGGTGTAACCTTGCACTTCTCCTTCAGGATAGTCGCTTGCCGGGAAAAGATTGCTGATCAGAACTCGGGGGGGCGTTGATTGTTTCAAAGTTGCATGTGCCGTATTCTTCTGTTTCTTCTTCTTCTTATTTGATTTCTTCTTCTTCTTCTTGGCGTCCGTATTTGGGATGGATGATGGATCTTCGATTGGTATAAGGGTTGCTTCAGCGTCGTCGTCATCGCTGTCGTCTTCATTTACCACATCTCCGAGGCAGCCATCTCCGTCTCGAGAGGTATGTGAGCCCCGGGGCTCGCCGCCAGTGTGAGAAATTGCGTTCGAGCTAGCTGAATCTCCTTCGTAAAATCAGAATCTGGTTTTATAGGGTAGAGGGGAGTGGTACCGTCATTTCTGTGATGCTCGGTTTCTGGAGTTTTGGAACCCATTCCGACATCGACAAGTCCAGCGACAGAAAGAAAAACTGATCAATCAATTGATTCTGATAAGTTTGATGAGTTCAGATTTATGTGAGGTTTGAGGATCGCGTATTGTTGGTACTGTTCTAGTGTATGCGTAGAGATTGTATTCGCAACTTCAAGATGGCATTTCGCATCCCCGCATGGCTCTTCGGCTCGGCACTTTCATTTGCCGATCACGTGTCCCTGTTGCATTTCCGGGTTAGGAAGAATTCAACACAATGATATATGAGCTGAGACTGACGCAACCGTGCGCGTGGAGAACAATAATAGTTCATCAGATCCATCTCATTACTAGCCTTCGATTTTGGGGTCTAGGCTAGTATGCATGCTAGGTGCTCGCGGAATTACATCACGATATAAATAAAATTCCCTGAAATACGCACCAAATTCTACCCTCTTGATGATATCCCCGCGAGAGAGCATGATAAAAAGGTGCATCTGATGACGGAATAGGGCCATGTCGATGTTTTCTTTTGTTCGGCTACTTAGACTAGGCTTTGGGCAGAATCACTAGGAGATTGATTGGGTTTCTGAGAGCCCTAAGAAGGGCTTAGAAGCCAAGCCTGTACAGCTATTTAAAAGCACAGTAAGACTCTCACGCGCTCAACCACGAACGCTCTTGACAAAATTCATGACGAGTTATCACAGTTTGATGAAGTCTTCCTGACTGAATGCAATTTTCTATTAAAAAGCAGATGCCACTCTCTTTTCGGGACCAATAGGATTCCCACAGTCTCAGCCATGAATTTATGTTGACAAGAATATGAACTGGTTGAGTTGGGCCTGTGCATATGTCGTAGAATATTCAGCCTGGCTATTTGGTGGTTTGCATGGTCGTCCTTCCGCTAACTGCGGCTACTTTAGAGTCCAGCCCAAGCCAGGTTGAAGAAATATATGCTGTATTTACAGTCGACCGGGTGGGCAAACATATTACGTATTAGACCGACGGGAAGATATGGATTAAGAAGACCTTGACTCCTTATTTTAGCAGTGTTTCTTGGCCCTGGTATATACCCCCAAACGCCAATCACGGTCGCATAAATAAAGAAGACTCATTCCAGAAATTTTATATTATATTTGGAGGCTAGTGGGACTGTTTTGGGCGTGGACACGCTGATGAGATGGTTGGCTAAGGGGGCGTTTTAGAGGCCGTAGAATAAATCGTGTGGCTAAAATATATTGAGTCGTATATCGTTCCTGAACTAAGCGATCAGTTTACAGCTATCGTGGGGCAAACTTAACTACTCACTAGGACTTTATCACTGAATTGCTATGGATTTGCCAACGAACGATTAATTCAACTCAATTAAAGCGGTAGCCTACTCCGGGCATCCGAGCCGCTCGCTACGGCCATTGTGGTGCTTCAGCCTGACAGATCTCAGCGAAAAGTGTGACATATACATTGGCGCACTCCAGTTCCATCTTGCCGATCTCAAACCCATCATTCTCTGGGTTACCGGTCTCCCCTCTTGAGGCTGCGATTCCATATCCCTGGGATCGTAATCCCAGTCATGGCCACTCACGTACGTGCTTCGAAGTTCATTGGTGCCTTGATTGATCGCCGGTTGGTTATACAATCCATCCCTTCCGCGAAATAGTTGACTTCTATGATCGATCAGAATCAGTCTTACTGCGCGTTGTACATGGCTGATTTACATTATGATTTTTCTGCATGTGCGGGGAGCCAACGAGACGGCCATGCTGTGCTGTTTCTCTATTCAGTGCGCCGTGATCCCGGGAGAAAGTATTTGTGTTGTTCAGCGCTGATCAACTTTAAAGCCCAGACATACAAGACTGAGCCCTGAGCCCCCGAGACTGACTGAGCCCAGAAATCAAGGCAGTTAATTCGTAGCGATGCTAAATTGGGAGTCAAGAAATTCGTTCAAAGTACTACTACGGTCGGAAGTCAATTCTCTTCGGCCCTGCAACCAGTCACTGGCTATCTGACTCCTGACTGCTGCCGCGCAGCTGAGAAGTTATCTAGTTTTCAACACTTCAAACTTTGGGTTCGATTTCATTCTGCAAAGCTAGGACCTGGTTTGTATTTAGAACAGTTCAGCTTTGGCAACTAGTGACGTCCCTCATCGTGTTAATCTATGTTTTTTATTTTATTTTGATGGGCCTCCTCCAGCGGTCCATCTTCACATCTACATAGTAGCTGCTACTAGTTAGTCTATGAGTGAAACTTCCCCTTGAGGCTGAAAAGGTAAAGCGCCAAGCCGGATCTTGTAAACGTCAAGACGAACTCCGGCTTCGTCATTGCTTAGCCGTCGGACTGACTTTTAAAATCCTCATGTCAGCTGGGGTCAGATTTGCTTAGGAAGGCTTGTCTTCCGCCCAGACAGTCCAGACGATTTTTAAAAAGCTTGGGAAGTTAAACTTTCAGTCGTTGGCTGGTGCGTTCGATTCCCGTAGACCTGGTTACCATATCGATATCTCCGACTTGCTTAATTGCGACGTTAATGGATCACTCACGTCGTTCATATTCAGGACGCAATGTCGTCAAACCCCCATGACCGTATGATATATGACTTCCTGTTTCAACAACCTAGCGGTTTCGAATGTAGAAGAAGATACACCTTGATTTTGAATATTTTCTTTGCTTCGAGAACCACGTACTAGCAAAACGCCGGCTCCGCGGGGAAATCACCGATGTCCACTCCTGTTCAGACGTATTCTCCCGTTTTATCCATGAAAATCGCGGTGTGATATATCCGGGATAACATCCCCGGTCTTCCCACCATATATTTGGCCCTTCCAACCTCTCCCTTCCACCCACTAGGGAAAGCAGACCGACTTTCCGGATCTTAAAACACAATCCGATTTCAGGCAGGGGCCAAAAACAACCCGATGAAATGACCATCGTGATGGCGCCAGTACAGAGAATTACGAGCGGTAGAGGAGCGCGAGCACTGGATTTTAGGAATATATAAATATCCAAATCGCCCTTACCATGGCACTCGTTTTCTGTGTCCCTCGTCATATCCGCATCGAAGATCTCAACTTGCTTCACAGAAGAAAATAGCCCATCCGAAAAAATGGTCCGCCAAACTGCTCTTCTCGCCGCCGCCGCCGCGCTCCTCCCTTTGTCCTTTGCTCAAATCTCTGACGATTTCGAAGGCGGATGGGACCAAAGCAAGTGGTCAATCTATGCTCCCGATTGTAATCAGGGTGGCAGCGTCAGCCTTGACACTTCTACTGCTCATAGCGGCAGCAACTCTATAAAGGTTTCAGGCGCCGGAGGCTACTGTGGACATATCTTCGTCGGCACCACGCAAGTGCCGACTGGTAATGTCTATGTTAGGGCTTGGATGTACGTCACGTTCCTTTATCTTATTGAACTGCTTTCAAAGCATCACGAATCATAAACTAGCGCTGACACGGGGATTTTTTTTTCTATAGCAAGGCTTCCAATGCCCTCACCAGCAGCCATGTTACCTTCATTACCATGCCCGATGCCTCCCTCGGCACCAACAAACATCTTCGTATCGGTGGTCAGAGCTCGATCTTGATGTACAACCGTGAGACCGACGATGCTACCCTTCCAGATCTCTCCCCTCAGGGTGTCGGTCAATCCACTGCCCTTCCCACTGGTAGTTTCCAGTGCTTTGAATACCACATTGGCACCGATGGCACCATTGAGACATGGCTGAATGGAAATGCCATTCCAGCTCTTAATGTCGGACCGGGGATCACCAATCCTAACGCTGCACAATGGACAAGGTCTGCCTACAGCCCCAAGCTAACTGGCATTTATTTCGGCTGGGAATCCTACGGTGGAGATGTCAATACCCTCTGGTATGACGATATCGTCATCGGCTCTAGCCGAGTTGGATGTAGCGGTACTCAACAAACTACCACCGCAAGAACAACCACCGCAAGAACAACCACACCGTCTACTACTCGGACGACTACGCCAGCCACTACGCCATCCACTACTCCTAGAACTACCACGCCAGTAACCACACCAGTCACCACCACGCCAACTACCACAATGAGAACTACTACAAAGTCAACTACGCGGTCGACCACCCCAGTTACCACCCCAGTTACCACCCCAAACACGAGCGCCAACCTCCCTGCTCAATCGTAAGTTTATCTCTTTTATAGCTATCTAAAATTAATACAGTTTCGAGAAGCTAACGATGCTACAGACAATGGGGACAGTGCGGCGGTGTCGGCTGGACAGGACCAACCACTTGCGTCAGCGGAACCACATGTAAGGTCTTGAACCCTTACTACTCTCAGTGCTTGTAAGGGATCGTTCTCCTCGAGCCGAAGTTGTAAATATTGGTGACGATCAGCAAGGAGGGTAACCCTCCTTTGCCTGTACATATTTCCAAAGGGGTTTTGATAGCTTCTGTATATACCTATCTACAATTTTGTCACGTACATACGGCTTTTTAGCAATTTTTCAGTTACAACATAAAGACCGGAAACTATAAGCTGCAATTCATAGCGATAGATGCCTGAGCTCCGTCGAACAAAAATTGCGTGCATGGACGCATGTCATCTACCTCGCAGTGCGTTTGGTGTTGGCAAGCGCTTTTGCGTCACGCCTAACGTATCCGACGGTTATATGGAGTGCATATGCAGACAGGTGGGGCCGTTCCGAACTCATTAGTGCTACCCACATTCGAAATTTGAGGAGCTGGTTGGATCGCAACAAGTTAACTGCGACCATCAATCTCTGTTATAAGTCTCAGCATTCGCACGAACGAAAAGTCTAGTAACGATATTAAGTCATATTTTGGCCGGGCCACTTGCAACTTGGAACGATCTTGCACTGGTTCAGCTGGGGATCACAATATTAGTATAGAAACCAATTCGTTGGCCATGAATTAATTACCAATGATGATGTACTCCAACACAGAACATTTGAAACAACTGGCAACTTGGGGCTGGCACATTCTGTCGAAAACATTTCCATCGCATGAAGGCACCCACTCGCGCAAGTCATCGAAGCCTAAACATAATATTGAATCTTTTAATTTTTGAATCAAAATAGATTGTTGATCATTAGAAAGCTATCGGTCGATAGCGTTTGAAAGGCTGTAGAATAGGGCTGGAGCATGCATCGGTCATCATTGTCGGCTTTAACGCCTTGGTAAGCCTTACCAAGGTGGACCAAGATCCGATTGGAATTGCCTCTAGGTGAACAAGCTCCACACGAAGAGATAGGCATACACAGTACGGGTTCACGAAGATTACTCAATGATTTTGATTACTTGACGGCTTGCATATATTTTTTACAGGTCGAACGGATAGGGCGCGGGAGGCGGCGTCGTTTCTGCAGGTCTCTCCAAAAGGACGACCTGCCAAACTTGGTCAGAACCGCACCGTCCATTCCACCAAAACACATTTCTAATCCGCACTTGCGCAATATTATCCAATGGAAAAATAGGAAGTATTGAAAAACATTAGGGCTGAATGCAGGGACAGATGCAGGGAAGCGGGGAGAAACAAATGACCTAGCTATTCGTATCCTCGGAACTCCCTTCAACCTTTTCTCATACTGATTCTTCAGAGCACACAAGCTCATTTTTAGTGTTAACAAACAAAGCACCGGCTGTCGCTGCAGCCGCTTTGACCTCTATAGCGTTTGCATGGCCGGGGCCCTGGTACGGCCCCAGATGGAACACAAACTTTGGTCAACCGAAAGACTGTGGCACTGTGAACCTCACTCAAAAGGGAAGTCCAACATTGACAACGCGAGCCAAACGGGCCTGGTCTCGTTCCCGGGCTAACAAAACAAGGGTCGAAGATAGTTCCCCACAGACTTGGATGTCAAGTAATCTCTTCCGAGAAAGAAAGCTTCCAGCCCGTGAGTTCAATTGTGAGCTCGGTCTTGCATGTCTTACATACAGAATTTGTCCGCCGGAAAATGCTGAAAGGCTCTTTAGGTCGAACTTTACGAAAACGTATTGAACGTTCAATAATATCATTTGTTCAGCAGAGGACTAGGGTTTTGTTGGAGCGCCGTTTGTAATGACCATTGAAAGATTTTTCAAAGATCACAAAGCTTTAAGGTCAACGAAGAAGAAATTTTAGGCTTCCGGCAATTGGTAAGCGGGTAGTCAGTACAGTTTGCAGGATTTTCCGTCATGCCTACACCTTTTCGGAGGTCAAACTCCGTCGATGCAGTGAAATATCTAGCTATATAAACTACCTCGAAGTTCTCCAAATCGATAGTTCATCAGCATCTTCACCATCGCCCAGCATTAGCACCCACATTCACAAACTTCTAATAAATTTACTCTCTCCATCTTCATATCTACCAGGCTTTGAACTTCTGTTCAGTACCAAGATGCGATTCTCCACCCTCTTGAGCGTTGTTGCAGCTGCCAATCTCGTGGCATGTGCTCCCACCGCCACCACTGCTCCTGTAAAACCCACGGAGAGTGTAGAAGGCCGCCTCATCAAAGTTAAGGATATCAAGCCAGGACATCCGCAAGGAGAGCTCGTCATCGGCGAAGTCTTGGCTGTGAACGCTACCGTCAGCGAAGAGCCGGAAAACAGGCTTCACAAACGTTACTCAACATCCTGCAACACCGGCCCATACTGGGTTTTGCAAGATCAAGCCAATCGTGCTATTGCCGGTGTGTGCACATACATGCGCGATCATGACGATGTCAAGCCTCAATTCGGTCGCTCGGTCTCCATCCGATGGGACCACTATCAAGATACCAATGGCAACTGGGTTCACATCAAGGATATTTGGGGCGCCGACAAGAATGGAAACTGGGGTCTCAAAGCGCCTCTTAGCTCAACTTATGACTGGGAATCCTGCTTCAACGCCTTCTACGAGCTGATCTACTCATGCCGCGGCACTAATCCCGATACTGCTGGAGGCTCACTCTATGGATACGGTCTTGGATGGGACAGCAGCCTCTCCTGGTTCGTATAAATGACTAGAAGATTGCTGGGCTTAGCTTCAGGGCACAGTTGACACCACCGCCGACCCCTCTTGCCCATAGTGGGTACGCCGCTTTTAGTGGAATACCTAGTCCCAAATTTTCCCGGTCTTACTTCTCCGTTACAAAATTTGCCCCCTATAGAAAAGTTCATTTGTCTTGTCAAATAGAAGCTCCCTCTCCTGTATCTAAATATCCACCCTGATATTAGGCCAAATATCAAGTACATTCGCTATGGAATTCGCGATTTGACTCTCAGTCCCTAAGCCTTTATTAAAACAAAAAAAAATACCCCAAAAACCAGATTGGTCTTGGTGGCGCGTGTGTTAGAGCAACTCTTCGGTATCGACGTTGTAATTTAACTCGGCACAAGATAGTCTACTGTAACGAAAAATAAGGTATCTCTGGATCAGTGAGCACATAATTTCTTCGTCTCTTTCTTTTTCTTTCTCGTCTCAAGATCAATATTCTATCTATTGAGTCGTGGATTGTTCTCTATAAACCATTGAACACCCGAAGATCGGTAGTTATCCTGGCCAACAAAAGAATTCCCATCCCCTCTGTCAAAGACCATTTCTAAGCCTCCGCTACCATATTGCGGCCAATAGGGTAACTCATCTGCACCATTAGGATCTCCGGTAATGAAGAACTTGATCCATGTTCTGGCCATCATTTTTGACAGTGCCACATATGAGTTTCTGTTAGGCCCACCCATCGGGTAAGACTTACTGATTGGATCGTACGAGTCAATGTTATAAAGAACAAAGGCAATTTCGGTGAAATGTGTCGCTCCAAGATAAGCTGGATAACCGTTCGGTACGCACTTGAACCTGTAGGACCATATAGGAACATTGCGAGCGGTCAGCTCCCGGGCAAGCATCCGCCTTGGTGAAGTAAATGAGAAATCAGTTATTATGGCAGCGGCTCTGAAAAATTGTGCTCCTAGGTTTGCGGGGATTACTGTATTTGTATAGTTTTCTGCGGGCGGGAGAGAAACTGAGCTATCATAGATCGATAAGATAGCGCTGGCTGTGGCGGTGTTAATTCCGTACATAATCTCTAGATTAAGTAGTTCTCGATATCAGAAAAAACACCTCTTCTATCGTTTTACTGTGAGGTATACTTACGAAGAGTATTTGATAGCTCGGCTTCAGTATTAATAGCCTGAGAGCCCGTTGGCGGAAACGAGGTGCCGTCGTCACTGTTGTGACCAACAATTGTGGGCACTTTGACGAACTTCCCTTCCTGAACAAGCTTGCTGGCAAATTCCGGGATCATATCGCCATCAAGTACTGGGTTTACATGATGAGGAGTGGTTCGTGCCCAATCCCAGAGAAGACTGCCATCAACGACTCGCATACATTGTAGCTTATCAATTGCGTCTGCACAGCCTGTGTAAGCTGCAAGAGAGTCAAATGTCGATTGGAAGGTATCAGGCCAAGACAAAGGAGTGGTCAGACTTGTCCCGCTCTGTAAGACCGCACGACTAAAGAGACCGTCATTTCGACCTCCCCAGGCTAGTTGATGCCAATTCACAGAAGCGCCACCGGCGGATTCACCAAATATTGTGACTTTGAACGGGTCGCCACCGAACGCGCGAATATTTTCTTGGATCCAATGCAGAGCCAAACGCTGGTCCTTCAATCCAATATTTGCATTTCGTGTTCCGACGACCTCACGGCTGCCAAGCCAACCCCAGATGTCCAGTCTGTAATTAATATTAATTGCGATAATCGGAGTGCCTAGTAATTCCAATGGGATTAAAGTCTCTCAAGGAAATAAGAAAAAGGATGTTTAACGGAATGGCATACCCATCTGGACGGACTGCTGGACAATATAACTCATATTATAGGTTGAGCGAGCTCCGCTTCCACCTGTGAGACAACCACCATGAATCCATACGGCAACAGGTAACTTCGCGAATTGGTTGATATTGACAGGACGAACAATATTAAGGGTTAAGCAATCCTCCGACATATCTTTATCAGCGTTCTCCTACGCAGCCAAGCGGCGGAATTAAGTTAGTTTGACTCAAGCTCGCAAGTATTATATATTATGTGGAAAATGTATTGGGGTAGACCTTCCGAAGGAACAATGGGGACTTACCCATCCAGACCCATAGCACCACTTTCCGTACTCTGAAGCATTCACATTTCTTTTGGTATTGAGATACTGAGGTGGTCGGAACCTTAAGTTTCCTACAGGAGGCTGGGCATATGGAACTCCAAGAAAAAAGTCTTGAGCGTATTCGGGACTGTATACCCCAAAGAGTGTTCCATTACGTAGTCGGGCTTGAGGAACATAGGCGTTGGAAACAAGTGGGCTGGCCTGTGTATCTCTAGCGAATTGTAGAGAAAGCGGTAGCAAAAATGAGAGTAATGAAGAAGTCTTCATGATTTCCTGATGTCCCCAAGTGAAAAATGTCGCCCGAACTCGCAGAAACTCGACGATTGGAGATAATAATGATTGGGAAATCTGGGAGTTTTATGGATATTGAGTTATTAATGTTAATATTCTTCGATACTAAGGTCATAGCTCTGAACACTATACTTAGGCAACCCAAAACTGGGCAATAGCCTACAATGTATATTTACCTTCCAAATCCTCATAGTCTTATCAATTCCCCAAAGGGAATTCTCCTCACCTGCTTATAATAATTGTCGTGAGGCTTCCTCAATACCACATTCCAATTTGTTACATTATAATAATTCCAGACTAGGATGTACAGATGCTAGGGGTAGAGCACCTTCCGTTACAACAGAAAACCCAAGGTAACCTAAAAAAGAAACCACCAAGCCAGATAAGACTTAACGAGGGAAGGAACCGTTGAAATAAAGTTAGGTAGCGAAGGATTATTCTAGGCGACTATCTTCGGCCCGTCTAAATAAGTCATTGCGAGCCGAATCTCTCAACGTAGCGACAAGCGGGGTCCTAGCTTCTGGATAGAAAGCATCTATAGATCGACATTCCTTTGAATAGCATGAGAATGTAAACGGAATCTTCAATGAGAAAAGAAACCCTCCTTAATCTTCGTCGATTGCGAAGTCTGTTTGGGTTGTAATTATATATTCGTGGATTCGGGCCTATAACATCCACGATTTCTATCAGTTTATTGAGACCGGTGACAGGTTTCGAGCACTCTGCCTCTGCAGCTATAGTTGCACTTTGGTGATGAGTCCATCGTTATTTCCCGAAGACTAGTTATATGCGTCTGTTTTACATATATTTGAAGCGCAGACTTCTCAGTATCCCGTAAACCGGCTTCTCCTTTCGTAGGCGGCCGTCTTGTCTCAAGGCTCGGCTTACCCTATAGGGTAAATCGTGTGTCACTGTGTAGTATCTAGGTAACCGTCGAGAATTGGTGGTAATCTGAGGGCTATCGAGGCGTCTCATAACACCCAGATCCTAAACAAAATCACCCATGTCATTCACTAATATTATATGCCATACTAGATTAGTAGTAGAAGAAACTATCAATAGTTACTTATGAGGTAAAACAGTATCTGGTAGTTTGGGAAATAGTAGTAGTTATACTATTTACGCCGAAAGTTATAAGTCTAAAGTCATTTAATTATGCAAAAGTCTTTATAAAGCCAAACTACAAAGGCACCTAAATGTTGAACCCTAAATACGATACATATCTTTCTAATAATCTATTTGAACTTTTAGTGTTGAGACTTGTTCTCGCAAATTAGAAATCTCCGTAAATCCTACAGAGGGAGATATAATATAATCCGCATGTTGTATGTGTTCCGCAGATCTACAGCAAACAATAATTCATTCTTAGTCAGTACATATTTCAATTGTAGATATGTAAGCGGTCGGATCTCGTTTTTGAGAAAGTAAACTTAAAGAAAGCTATAATGAAGATCCTGTACATCCATATACATAGGTAAAATGGGCTAACGGGATTCCTGTAGTTGAAGATTTTAGTCTAAGGCAGGGCAACAATCAGCGGTATTCGGGATGGTTATTAGTACACTTAATGCATTCAGGGGATGATAAATAAGTTTTGTTATTTCAATCTCATGTTAAATGCGCGAGCAGCTCTACTCCTCTTCGAGATAACTTAACTCAGTTGTACTGGGATAGCTAGATGTACTCTAATAAATGGTAGTGTATCGCTGTCGCAAATTTTCGACTTGCTTTGATGGATATTCTTGGTAATCGAAATTGACGAAATAATCATTATATGTATACAATTTTGATGGAGATAATAAATCTAGCTTCTAATTCTAGGTACCAAGGCAAAGCGATAAATAATGCTAAACTTAACATACATTGCACATTCAAAACATGTCAATTAATGAAATTATTTATATAATTGTGTGAACTTGGGGGTATATAATACACCCCATTGTCTGCGGTCCTCCTGCCAAATAGGCAGAAGAGCTGGTCTCTGGGATTCTAAGGCCCGTAAATATCGTCCCCACATTTGTCTTAAGGTATAGTACAACAAGAGCGAGCGCCGCAGGATGATACATTTTGTCGGATGATGTAGGTGAGTTTGATAATGCTGTGTTTGTAGTTAAGTCTCATTTATAGTATGATCCCCCGCAGCGTCGCTCACCGTGCTAATGTTGAGCTTAGTGTTGAGTATAGCCCCTTTAGCGGCATTGACTACTGATTCAATATCAACAGTATAGACCTTGAGGAAATTCCTGGCCTTCTCCACCAGAAGCCACCAGAGCGTTCTTTGGGATGAAAACCGATTCTCAAGCAGAGCAACTATGGAAGCTGTCATGGCCACCTGTGATGCTTCTGGATTGCCCCAAAGACCGCAGATTTGTTCGACAGTGTTACCAACCCTCTTGACAGCTTTTAGGAAATCGGGCCCAAATAATTGATCAACGTTATCGTCTGGGATAGTAAAAGAACCATCGTAAACTTGGAAAGCGAGCAGACGAGTAATGAATGTATGCTGTTCTTTTTCAATAGATGAAAAGGTTTGAGAGAAAGAAATTCGCACCACGGAAGAAGCTGGCAAGTTGGATTGTGGTGCTCTTACCGTTTCTAATTGGGGACGTACGAGATTGGGAACGAAATCGGGAAATGAAGCATCCATGGGGCTGTGGTCGCTAAATTTTGGGGGTTTACCACGTTTAGGGTTATATACTGGTGGAGATCGCTTAGGGTCATAATAAGATTTACTGGGCCCTCGTTCTTGTTGGCGGGGGGAAACGGGCCTGTGCCTCCGACTGAAACTTCGTGCCTCGGCTTGTTGTTGTTGGAGGTAGTAATCACTAGAATGAGAACTCCGCCTGCCCTCTTGTTCCTTAGATTTCGGTGGATTACTAGGAGTAAAAGTAGGTGGATCACGTGGAATTTGAACAACGGACCGCTGCGCTACTGGGGGACGGTTTGTAGAGGCGGGACCAGAATAACCTCTCATATGGCTGGTGTTGCTGTCACCCTCCGCTTTATCGTAAACGAAACATTCATCTGACGAGTCGGAGTCCGGCTGCAGCTCAGGCTCCAGTGCAGAACTGGTTCCGCGTGGCTTGGCGTCAATGTGGTATGGTTCCGGTATGGCTTTGTTGCGTTGAATATTCGTGAGAACTTTGCTATCATGAGGATCAGGGCTATCGCCGGGGCCACCCCACAGTTGCAAGCGGCGGCCACCCCACAGTTGCAAACGGGAGCCACCGCTACTGCCCCGTGAGGGAGGGCTACTATGACCGCCGTCGGGTTGGCGATCCCCTCCTTGCTCTCTGTTCAGACCGCCACTGGTGCTTGTTTGTACAGCCCAAAACCTATCACGATTATAGGCACTATCGGCATCGTCATCGTCTTCATCGCTACTATCAGTAGCCCAGCCACCCATAGCTGTCCCACTACTCTCTAAACTAGCGTCGTCCGCATGTACCTCCTCATGATCTTCTGATGTCTGTTCCTCACGGGGTCCTTCAAGTCTCGCGGTTCCAGCAATTTGGGCGCCACGGGAATGTAGAAGATCATCATCTTCTTCTGGCGCGGCTACCACCAGTTCCCCTTCCGCATCCATAAAGGGATCTCCATTGGCCTCTTCAGCCTCCAGGGGTTCCTCTATAGCTACAAAACTAGTCCACTTTGATACGAGCGACCATTTGCACCCTAACCGCTCGCCTTCATGAATGACTAGATTTCTCTCTTCCCGGGTGCCCCCAAGCGGGCTGTTTGGCCCGAGATTGATACGACTTTGCCCTCGCTCGAGATCCCCCAATAGAGATCGTGCAGCGAGTTTGTGCAGCGTAGTGTCCCGCTTCTTCAGAGCTTTAATTGGTATCACAGCCGTGTTAGGATCTTCCCCAGGTTTCTTTACTTTAATATGGATTTCAAGGGGGATGGAATTAGTGTCCAAGGACTCGAAGAGCATGAAGACACGATTCTGAAGGAAGGGACTCAAATCAGAAACTCGCGCTGGAGATTGTAGCATCTTCTTGCTAGGAATGAGATAGTTGGTGCAATTTTCCTGGACTAGTAGGGTTGCGACGCACGTTGTGATTAGGTAAGAATTCCGACATTTAGAGATAGCCCTGTTGGATTCCGCTCACCTAATTGAGGCCCCGCATTCGCCCCATATTGCTTCTGTTGATCCCCAAATTCTATCTCGACGACGTTTATATGGTCTGCCAAGGCTGCTCTCAAGACTTCGACGATGCGAGACTCCCAACCACCATGGCTAGCGAGCGGGATCACTTCCGCGTAGCCACCGCCTAACTTAGCGATGCCTTCGACTAGAGCATGGGATACGGCTGCGCCAATGCCAAGAGTAAAGAATCGAACCCTCCCCTTGGTTTTCTTTCTGGTATCTTCGACAAAACTGAGCGTGCGATCGAGGTCCCAGACTTCTCCATCCGTCAAAGTCACGATGTCTAGAGACTTGGACTTATCCCTGGCATCCACGACTCCTTTCAGAGCTGGTAGCAACTTTGTTCCACCCATATTTGCCCTGAAGCCCTCTTCAACATAGTCCAATGCTTGTTGGAGGTTATCCTCAGAGTACGAACGGGATCGTGGCCAAAGAAACTCGCAGCGGCTCCCAAAGCACCAAACATTAAAGAGTCGGTCTGTTGGAATACCCTTGAGGAAAAACTGCATCGCAGATCTGAGGGTGGTAATTTTGTCACTCATCGACCCTGATCGGTCGGCGACGAAGATAACCTCACCGCCAGCTGTGTTGGGGATGCCATTCGGGTTAGTATTTCTGAGCATGAAGGCCGGTGGAATCGTCAGCATGATAGCCCGGTGATTCTCCAGCTCTGTGTGGGTTTCGATGCAAGCCTGAGGTTGCTCAAGGTTGGCCTCCGGCTCCGTTTTGATCTCCAATACGAAGTCGCGGTCAAGATGAGCTACGCTATCCTTGAGGCGAATCAAAGCAGACTTTGGATTTTCTCGCCCGCCTAGCTCGACGAATTCCTCCCAGCTCTGACACGTTCTGCTGCTGACGCCTATCTCAGTTGTAGTAGCATGGGTTTGGCAATCAATCGAGACTATTTTCTCTGGCGCGAGAACGTCGATCTCCATCTTCAAGCTTTGAAGGCCAATCGATGTCTTCATCACCTCCCGCAGACCCGGCGGAGGGCTCCCAAAACGAGGTGCGATATAAATCGGCAATTTGAAAATGGTGAGTCCATAGCCATCTTTGAATACGTATGTCAACAAAAATATAAAGGAGATATCCACCTTGATTTGACAGTTGGCTGGGATTCCGCCTATGATGGTGGTAAATATCTCGGGACTGTTCTGCTCGAGAAGCGCCGCAGATTCATTTCGCTCAACCGCAGTCTTAAAGGTATCTGCTGCTTCCTTTTTAGGTTTCACTGTACTTTTAAGGACCTTGTCCTTGCCGACACGGCAGGTAAATTCCGTCACGGTGCAACCATGAGGTAGAGGAAACGTGTATGAAGCATGCCGAATGTCAGAACTGCTCTCGTTTAAGAAAAACTGCGTGATAGACACCTTTGCAGTGTCCTGGATTATCTGTGCCTTTACGGAGGCTTGAAGAGGCGGAAGGAATCCAGTTTTTACCTTCGCCCGGTTATTGACGATCCCAATACGTCCAGCGGCCGGGGGCGGTTGCCTGGGTAAGTGCTGGTAGTCGGCATATGGAGGAGCAACATAGAAATTGTGTCGTAGGTGTTTCGGTGGAATTGGTTCGCGTGGATCCCAGTGAATCCTAGGCCCTAAGCTGAGATCATTCATACTACCGAGGACTTGACCTAACTATGGCCAATGGGGAGTCTAAATTAATCTCGGAAAAACAAAATTCGCAAGCTGTCAAACCGCGCGTTTTGCGTGCGTTTTGAATGTCAACCGGAATGGTTAATACTTATACACACACGCATCTATGTATAAGTGCGTATATATATACTAGTAAAAAAAGGGACGCCGTTTGGAGGGTTTTCTCAGGCGTCTGCTACGGCAATGCTTTATTGTTTTACGATAAAAGAAGATGGGGAAGACGAAAAGGAAGGGGATGCGAAAATTTAAAGGATCTACGACAGTTGGCCGGCTAGCTATCGCTGGGACGATGTACGGGAACTGTTTTCTCGCACAGCCTTGTCTCATGCGCTGCGCACCAAATGCCTCCGCGTTTTCGACCTCGCATTTGCGCACTTGGCTATATATTTGGATCCTGCACTTTCGCGTTGTCACTCTGGGCATCGCTTTCGATTCGGAACCCAGCCACAGCCACCCGTAATACGTAGGGTAAGGTTAACTATATATATACGGGTATATTCCATCAATGGTTGACTGTGGCGCAGGTTAGAGAGCGTATGGGGAACGCGAGGTTGAATCGCATTAGACTTACCCTGCGACCCTATGCAATCATGTGGCCAAGATTCCTTGGAGCTTTAGAACCGCATCCAATTCCTACCATAACATATCGAAGTCAAATAAAACCTACATCCAGCTAACCAATAGGATTCCATTTAACCTTGCGGGTTCGTCTTCCGACACACTTTCTATCAATTGCAGAATATCGGAACACCAAATATCGACGCAAAAATAACTATCCTCGAATCGATATTGTCAAACAATTATAAAGTAGTAGGAAATTCGGCAGTTTAACAGCAATGGCGTCTCCGGTGTCCATCGGCGATGCTTTCCTGATGGCAAAGCTCGCGCTAACTCTAGGCCGGGCTTTTACCTCAGGGCGAAAATCGGCTCCCGAGGAGTTTAGGGAAGTCGAGAGCCAGCTCTATTCAATCAGCACCGCGCTCTCAGCACTGGACAAAGCGTGTAAGACTACCGGTCTCGCTCTGGGTGTCGACAGCTCAGGACTGCCACCTTCTTTACAAAGAGCTCAGGGTAGCCGAGCAGATGATGCTCTGGTGGCGATGCTCCAAGGCTGCCAGGAGATTCTAAAGCATCTAGAGGCTATGGTAAACGATTACACCTTGGTCATTCAGCCCAAGGAATCTGGCGGTCCAGCTCTACGCGGATGGTCAAGGGAACTGAAGAAGAATTGGAAGAAAGTATGGTGGACGACCGAAGGTGGTGACTTGGCCACTCTTCGGCGTAGTTTATCAATCCATTTAAACTCCCTCAACTTGGCTTTGGGAGTTATCAACCAGTGAGTCTAAGAAGACTATCTCCTCGACTAGCGTATTAAGCCCTGTATATTTTAAATATAGATTGCTAATATAGAGAAACTCTAGCACTCAAACCAATCGTGTAGAAGCCCAAGTCGACCACGTTACAGTCATGTTGACAGAGATTCATACGTGGTTCGTTGACAATATACAAAATTCGGCCCACAGCCCAGCCAATCTTGTTCAGGGCATGGCCTCGGCTTCCCTACGTGAACCACCCCTTAACGGTATCCGCTTTGAGTTGTTCGCAGAATCAAAGAGCGGCCTAGAGGCAATTTGTCCGAATTCATCAGTACATCCAAGTTGGAATGGTAAAGGGCAAGGACCAGTATTCCAGTGTCATTGTTCTGGGGGGCCTAATCAACCAACTCTGCATTCTTCCCAACTTGATTCGTTAGGGTGTAGGTGCCCCTCCCCTAACCACCCTAGATTTAGATATAGAGATTTAAAATTAGAGGTCCTGACTGACGATATAATAATATGTTAGTATCCCCCTTAAGCTTCGCAATGAGGCGTACGGGGGCTGAACAGACATGGATGATCTATAAGGCCTCAAACCGGGCAACTAGCAGGCTTCAAACGCTAATCATCAAGGGTGTCCCCGCTGCTCGTAAGCTTTATTGCCATAGAACTATACATATATCGCAATCCTAATAACCTTCCCTAGGAATACATGAATTCGAGACATCTTTCATCGAGGTCATCGCCGCCGAAAAAGCGAGCTCAATGCTTCGCCGGAATATGGGCACTATGCTAGCATACAATGCCGTCACAGGATCGTCCGATAGCGTAGAAACGAGAATTTTGGACTTGTCGAGCAATCTACAAGAATTCCGCGGACAGATTGAGAAAGTAGCCTTTACTATCAATCATCAATCCTACACACGGGAGGGTGTTGAGAGTATTCAACTACTTCATTACAAGGCGTGGAAGAGAGACTATATGCAGACGGACTATTCAATCCACCCAAAAGACTTATCTCCGCTAAATATAGCAGAGTTAGTTGTTTTCTATCCACAAAAGTCTGCCAATAGTGACACAGAAAGGCAAATAATATATAGTGAGTATCGAATCCGTTATGTAACGATATGGGTCCTTTTTTCAACTAAAGCCAAGCGCTACCACTTCTAGTAACACATGAAACTGAAGTCGAATATTTACCAGGAAGCAGTATCGTTCGACTAAAAAAGGTTGATTGTGCAGGATTGCAACGATCGACTCTTAATAATGAAGAAAGTGTTGTTCGTGGGGTGAGCGTATCGATTCATCTTACGTCTCCGAAAGGTTGGCCCATGCATTCTTTATATAGTTACCTTCCTACCTAAGCTAAAAGGTTAAGAACAGCGGCCCAGGACCTCAGACGTAGAATTGTAGACATGAGAATAGAGCTTTTTGTCATGTCACTAAAAGCACCCCGACCGGATGAAAGGCTCGCTTTAAAGATGTGAGTAGCTTCTTCAATGAACCAAAACTCTTACTCGTGGAAAACCTAAGCTGATAGAATTCTTAGACAAGCGAGAGGAGTTCATACTGAACAGCTGCATATCGCTGATTCCGAAATATCCATCGTACAGTCGGAGAACTCTGGCTGCTTGAGGCTTATCGTTGTCAGTGAGGACCAAGCGACTATCATCAGCCAAGAGCGTACGTTCAACCCGCCAGACCTCTACCTGATCGAAATTTGACTAAATTTTACTTTTAGTCGCCGAAGACTTCATGACATCAGGAGAAGGAGGTCGCCCAAACTTTGGCTCAGCGACGTATGTAGTTCAATTTTTGGGCCAGGGTACACGAAAAATTCATAGGTACGACAACGGGTTCCGATTTTTCGACTTCTCGGACGTTTATAGTAAGTTTCCTATCTTGCTTGAGGGTAAAGTAATAAAGGGTCTTGGTACTAATGATGTTCATTGTAAATAGTGGACCGACTATTTGGACTCGGACTCGCAGCATTTTCTGGGGGTGAAGCACCGCCAGCCCAGATTTCACAAGGCCCTATTGGACGTCGGCTGGAGAATTAAATGTTGGGTGTCAAAGTAAGGAAGCTGGAGAAATGAGTCTCGAACGGGGTGTTTCGCGCCAAGCCCTCACATAAGCAGAGGCCACAACACTATTTAAATATATAAAATACGCAGATTCCTTAATTCCCCGTAATCTAACGTCCTTTTTTGTCAGCTAGCGTTCAGCGCAACTTTCTGTTTCGTAGGCTGATGTTACACTAATATTCGACGTCTCCCATAATGCAGGTGCGTTATCGTGTAATATTTTGGGATGGGTGAGCTTTTAATTTTTTTTGGCATCTGAGAGCCACGAGAGCCTGTAGTATCTGGGAAATATCGAGAGAGCCTGCGTATCTAGCCCTCTCGCAACACTCATTGTTCCAAACTTCAATAAATTAAAATTAAATTAAATTAGAGTAAGTGAAGAATAATAATTTGGTTAATAAATAAAGAAACTTTGATCCAAGCCCATATTTATGAAAGTACCTAGATATAATTTAAAGTAGTTCACTTATTCGAGCAAAGAGATAATTTCTTGTGGAATAGCATGTTCGTTAGCGAGTTCAATGGGTGTCTGCCCCGCATTCGTTTTTTCTGAGAGCAAACTAGGTCGATAAGAAAGGCACATCTGAACCAATTGAGCATTTTGGGAGAGCACGGCATAGTGCAGCGCTGTGAGTCCATTAAAGTCACTGACGCTAAAGTCTACGGCCATTAGTCGTTCCGCGGGATCTATGTTTTCAGATATTTCGTCTTCTTGAATGAAGGCTAACGCCTGGGCGGCCTCGAGCAATCCGCGTTTGCAACACCAAAGCATCGGTGTCAACCCCATGCTATCGACGCTGTTAATATTAGCATGCCCGAAAAGAACCAAAGAGCGACACATGTCGGCTCTTAATCGTTCTTTTTCTTCATCGGAAGTGATAGAACCATCCTGCGTTCGCACTGAAAGCTGATCCAGGTCCTCCACAAGAGTGATTCCGGTCGACCCAGAGGCGCAAGCGTAATGAAGCGGCGTTAGCGTATAGCCATCACTATCCAGAGTGTTATTTGCATCCGCGGAACTGATGCAGAGAACCGCCGCTATGAGTGGTCGACGGGTAATAACCGCCATCCAGAGGGGTGTGATGATGGATGAGAGCCGGAGCTCGATATTGGGACTCACTCCCAATATTGCAACAGTGGTGCAAATATTACCAGCCTGGATTGCTCCATGGAGCGCTGGAATTCGATTCGCCCCATCCGGACCTTCAATTTCGCCTTCGCAGTCTATGGCTCCCTTCAAATCGTACTCGGTATTGACGCTAACTGCTCTTGCGCGGATGGCAGCAAGGTAACCGACCATGATGTCGGATCCCCATGCGCAGACATGACGAACAAACCCTGGTTCAAAGAGACATGCCGGGTCCGCACCAAACCTCGATAGGATACCAGCACCGCTGAAGTGTTCGTCTAGTACCGCTATCTGGAGCAAATTTAGTCCATGAGACTCCCTGCCACTCAAAAGTTCAGGCCAGCGTTGTATCAGCTTCTTCAAAGCGCCCGACAAACCACCGTAGCAGGCATATCGCGCCAACCCAAAGATTTCAAGTTGGTTAAATTGTGAAACAGAATCCGGGAGGCTGGCATTTGGATCCTCGATAGATCGAACAATATCAAGGCACTCGTTGAGTGTGAGTTGGTTAAGACTACCAAAGTCTTCAGACATCATCATGGGGAAGTCCAGAGACTGGATGAATGTTTGGTGCATGGTTGCCGTTGTTATCCCACTCTTCGTGATCAGTTCGCAGATCTCGCCATCGGAACCGCTATACGGGATTGTAACGAATGTGTCGTGGTCTTGGTATAGCATGCTAGATGCTAGGATCCGTCTTTCCAGAGCTTCGGGTAATGATATCAGTCCTTCATCTTTATAATGAAGGCGAAGTGCGGTTCTACAAAGTTGTGAATGCGCTCTCATAGATCTAGCCGGTGCCTGGGTAGCTTTGATTCGCCAAGCGGATGCTTCCTGTTTGTTGATTTCGACTCCGAAGCCGATTGAGTACCACTCCGCAACATATGCTTTTAGAAGCGCGTCGCAATTGATTGTATTCGCTGCTTTCAAGATTTGACTGAACAGTTCTGGTCGCATCTCCATTGGTATTTTGTCATAATCAAATGATCCGCTACCCTCGGGCTATATATACATGTCTTAGTGCCCATGCAGGTCGGCTTTAAAAGCACCTTGGTAGATTTTCAACTTACCGATCGTACTTGTCCTGTCTTCCAGCCTAACACTACCATGCCTGGAGTGGGTCTGAGCGGAGCTGGTTCCTCGGATGGCCTGTACTGATTTAACAAAGAAATATTATATAGTCTTAGTCAGATGTTCATAAAACTTACCACCCAAATCCCCAGAAGCTGAGAAGGTTTGGAATTAGTGGTCTAGCTGCTGGGTCGAGACTTGTCGTTACCCCTAAACAAGTAAATATCCCGAATGGCAATATACCATCCGCTACTTCCCAAGTATTGGATCCGCGATGAAAGACTTCGTATCCGAGCTGCCAGTTTCTCTGGTTAGAATTTAGGCGCGTCATTGATTCAAGCACAAGGAAATCAGAAAAATGCCCTAACCTTTCCGCTCAATAGCGCTTGATTGAAGGATCGAACCGTCGCCGAAAGACTACTCTCGGTCGTTCCATCTGAAACAAGCACGCCAATTTCGTCGGGGGAGATCCTTCTAACTCGCAAGTGTTTCTGTACCATCTCTTTTATTTTGTTGGAGACTCTGTCATCTAACTTTTCGGCATTAATATCTGCTTTTGCGAACTCGTAATCCCCCGATATAGGCCCGAATGGAGTATCGCCGGTTAATACGTAGACAGCTACGAGGCCGAACGAGTATATATCTCGGTTCTTCTTCCGTGACCAATCTTTCAAAGGATTCACCCCATTTGGACAGTCATCTGCGCTAATACATTCTGGAGCGTTCCAATACGCAGTCCCTCCCGCAGCACTTTCGGCATCCGGATCACCTTGAGAGAATCCAAAATCAGATAGCTTTGCGGTGAATTTTCCGCTCTCAGCGGAGTCTTCAAAAATAAGAACATTCTCTGGTTTAAGATCTCCCAATACGATACCGCATTCATGAATTGCCTGCAATCCGTCAAGTATTCCTTCTAATAGCTTTGCTCTGAGACCAAGTTGCTTCAGTGGTAGTTCAGGAATGAGCTGATCCAGAGTTGGATATCTCGGGCAAGCCAATTCGACCACAAGAACAGGGAGAAGAACACGGTGCCACTCAGGGCCTTCCTCCTTCCAAGAAACAGCCCGTAATTTGACAATATGCTGATTCGACGCAATAAGGGGATGTGTCATAGCCCGAAGTTCCAAAGATGCTGCCTTGAGTTTTCGCATAATATTCCGGTTCCCCAGTTCGACCGAAGAGGATCCCATCGGCCATTCATTTACTATAAGGCGCTTGATAGCAACAGCGGAGCCATCTAATTTGCCACACCATACATCCATGGACGTTCCACTTCCGATATGCGTACGGAATTCTAGCTGACTCCATCTGCATATCGGCGTCCCACAGTCCAAAATGTCAGCAAGTAGCTCTCCAATACTCTGTGTTGCAACTTCAATGTTCGGAAGGTCGGAGTCGCGGCTGGGATCACGGTTGTTGCTGTTCTCTGTAGAACTAGTACTGTTGCACGAAGAAGTTCTCGAGCGTCCCCCGGAGACTAACATGGTAAACGCAGATTTTTTTGCAAATTAACAGATCAATGGTTAGTCAGTGGAGAACATATATAATGTCGGTGGCCTCTATGCTATATAACTTATAAGCTGAGGTTTCACCCTCGCAGGTCGAAAGGCTGAAGACTGGCAGTTGAAAAAAAACTACAAAGATCCAATTATCTGTGCACACTCTCGTGCTACGCGTACGTATCGTGCGGCAGATGCCGCCATATGCATGACCCCGGCCGTTATCATATCACTAACGTACGACGTCAGTTGAAAATTTTGCCTTTGTTGCAATGAATGCGGTGGTCGGGTTTACCCGAATTTTCGAAGCCTCAAGCAACATATATTATCGAGTATGTTATATATCCCCAACTTAATTTTCTATACTCTACCTCACTTTTGCCATGAAACTTACATTGGAAAACGAAACCGGACTATAAATGGACATCTTCCAGACTACGATCACTGCGGGAGAGCTCTTGTACATGTTTGTAACATCATGTGCAGAGTTCTCATCCGACGCAAAGTCTTTATCCGCAAGATTTGACTGGGACTTGAGGCTTCTAAAACAGTTTCTAGACTTCTTTACGAAACGTCAGATTGCAAACGGTGGCCAGCTCACCGGGACGGACCAAGAGCTTCTGGATAAGAGTATCTTGTACCTTGGCAACTTCACTGACACAATCCAATCAAGGCGGATGAAAATCGAGACAAAGGGGTGGTTAAGGACTCAGATCAACAAGGCGCGGTGGGTCTACTATAAAAGTGAACTAAAGGATCTCGAAGCGGAGTTGTTCGAATGGACTCGGCGTCTAGACCTACGTCTTGTTGCTTTGCCCCCGGAGCTCATGAGTATTATTCGATTCGATGATGACACTCATGTTAATGCTCCGCGTTTCGCTACAAGAATTCGTATCGACAAGTATTCCAAAATTTCCGACGTCGAGCAAACCAAACTCCAAGACTCGCTTTTAGTCGCTGAACCGGACAAAGTCATCGAATATTTTCAGAGTTCTGGTCGACGCGTGACGGCAAAATACATGAACAAAAACGTTATCGTGGAGTACAGACCTTATAGCAGTGCATTCCTATCACAAGATGACCAAATGAAAACGGTCACGGACGCCACCCGCCATCTCGTCGCTTCGCTCAGCTTTGTGGATCCAACTGTAATAGGCCTGTTGCGATGCGATGGTTACTTCCACTCTCAAGATCCGGATAATCCCCGTTTTGGCCTGATCTATCAACTACCGTTCCCGGTTTCCGATACGAAACCGCAGACACTCAAGGATCTTCTGATAGCGAAAGATGATAAGGGCCATCGATACTTGGCAATGCACACTTTAGATAAACGTATTTCTCTTGCCCGACGATTGGCATCTGCGTTATACTTCATTCACGCTGTCGGTTGGATTCACAAATCCATCAGATCAAACAATATCCTCATGCTAGAAAAATCCGGTCTCGATCCCGAAGACGCATTCCCTCACGATTTGGGTCACCCTTATCTCGTCAACTTCGAGTCGGCCAGAGCTGACACAGCCGGTACAGATCTTTCAATGACCGAGGCTGAGGATCAATGGCAGTTTAATCTCTATAGGCATCCGAACCGACAGGGGACCCAGCTTTCGACTCGCGCTACCATGTCTCACGATGTATACAGCCTCGGGGTGGTGCTTCTGGAAATCGGGCTATGGCGGCCATTTGAGAGATTTGAGAAAGAATTGAAAGGGAAGAGTCCAAAAAAAATGCGAGAGGAACTGTTGGGATTAGCCAAAGGGTTAGGAATTACTATGGGAAGCAAATACCAGAACATAGTGATAAGGTGTTTAATGTTGACTGATGGAGATTTGGGAGCTGCATCCCCTATCGAGCAAGTTCTAGCGACACTTGAAGAAATTTGTCTTTAATATTGTGGAAAGCGGGTTCGAAGTCTGATTAGTCGGATGTATGTTGGAAAGCATCGACCAGCGGAGAGCTACTCGGCTGCTTTCAGCTACCAGTATCTTTATTGGCCATTTTCATTTAAAGCAACGATTTTACGGCTAATGAAATGAAGAAACCTAACCACTATCCTTTAGTGTATTTTCGGTCAAAACTGGGCTTCGTTTATGTAAAGAGTTAACCAGGTTTTGCTAGGTTTCCAATCATGCTATATATTATACACTATATGGTATTATACTTCAATATTTACATGTAAGATAGCCACAGATTTTATTTCTCTATCGAGATCTATATAATTTTAAGGAAGCAAACCCAGGATGGGTAATTTGAGGTAGAAACCTAGACGGCCGGAAGACTCTACAACCTTTCTAATTCAGAGACCCTATAGTTATACCAATATCAAATTTAAAACTTATCTTTATCCAATCTATTTATTATTTTAAAATATTAATTACACCTGACCCAGTTTACTCTTGGCATGCTTCCAAAAACAGCTTGAATTGAACTTAAAGATTCATTATCTTAGATGTTCGTTGAATTTAAAGTTACTATAAAATGCCAGATCTGACTCTTGCTGATCTCGCCCATTGTCCCCAAACCTGCCGCAGACTCCGTCACATTATATACTACAAATCTCGGATTGCCGGATTTGGGCGAGGTCGTACCACAAGTGACAGCTCACTATTACATCTATACGGCTAGCGATGCTAGACAAATCGAAAAATATTGCTTGGCGATGAAAGTGGATAAGAATTTTTGGTGGATCCTCGGGTCTGATACGCATGTAAGGGAGCACTTTACCACCCAGTTTCAAGAGCAAGATTGAGAAAAACCGCATTCCTTGAATCTATTTTGACTCTTGATCCCGATTTTCTGTTAACGTGTCTATCTAATACCAAAGGACTCTCCCTAAAAGCGATCCGTCAATCCTTCAAGGTGCCAATACTTCCACGACTGAAAATACTTAGACTGCTTCAAATTTCCAAGGCTGAAATACTATACATCTATTTCACCGACATGCTTCAAAATTGGTGCCACTTAAATCCCCTAGTGGAAAAGCATATGATGAGGTATTATTAAAGTAATCGATCTGCTGGCTGCGAATCATCTGGAGCGCCAAATCAAGATCTGACCACTCCGGTATCCTCTTACCGCGTAACGCGTCAACGGCCCTAGCAAGTCAGCGGGAGGGGTGATTGTCAGCTCTACGGTCGCTCTCAGCAGTAAAGCCAGCATATTGACCAAACGAGGAGTATTACCTTGTAATTGCATTTTCAATCGATATACCGCCACCTCTAGATATATTTCCTGCGCCCAAACGGTTCAAAACGTCATTGGCAACCGTGTCGATATCGACTTTCGACTCTAAACTTGATTTCATAAAGGCTACTAAATACCCAGTAGCGGATGGCGACAGCATGTTCCGCAGAGCCCTAAATACGTATCTACCGATAGAAGCCTCCAACAAACGAGCTAAAATAAGCGGATCGCTAATGCATGTTGTCAGGTTTTCAATCTCCGGCGATATACCACCCGGAGCCGCAAGCCCAGTTCCTATAGTGAGCCCAACCATAGCGTTTTCGAGAATTGTTCCGACCGTTGCTCCAACGAGAATTCCGATCGCAGCAATTGAGGAGCTAGTATGATTATTTATCGCTTGCGCAATTCGTTCCTAAAAAGATTGACATCAACTTGATTGCTCAAAAGGTGTCCTAGAGTCGTTACAGGACAATGCATCACACTAACTTCATTTCCGGGGATGATATCAACCCCTCCGGCGATATATCCCACCTGTGGAACATCTTCTAAACATCGCGACGGGGCGGGCTGATAGTTTCGATTGAGTTCTGCAGTGCTTTAGGCGGGCAACAGTTAGTTAAAACTGTTTCAGAGAACTCCAACTAACATGTTAGCATTCGATTGTAGGAGGGACCGCTCACTACCTCATAAACTCGAATTGGCCATCCCGGTTTATAATGCAATTAGCAAGATTGATATCACCACGATTCCATGAAATGTGTCGGGTTCGGCGCCTTGACTTCGGTCGCCATCGAGGATGGCAGCGTAAATGACCATAAAGCCGAATTTCTGACGGAGAAGTCGACAGCCGAAACCCCTCTCCACCCTTGAAAAGAGGATTATTTGCGCGTTCAATACTTCCTTCGTTATTACCATGGTGATCGTCGAGGTTTATCTCGGAGTAGTGGATTCTACCATCGTACCCAAAGCACAACCCTTGAAGAATAGAGTTGTTGAGATTGAGACAGGATGTGGAGGCAGTAATCGACTCATGGCTGCAACACGACGAAATCAGATAGGGAGATATATCGATAGTGATACAAGAAAGTGGTAACCAACATTTTCATGAATTTTAGTATACCGTTATCGTTTTTAATGAAGAGATTGAGGTCTATTGAAGTCATCGGCCCCCAAGACCCGTCAAGCCTCATAAGTTGTGCAAACAATACCGTTCCTCTGAGATGAGATGATCCGGGTCTAGACCATGCAAACCAACCCGAGGAAGTGACATCAAATTCGCCATCATAGCTCCCGATATGGATGTTCAAGTCAATTTGGGAGTATAACCAGGTATTCTTGTCTTTTTGTATCCGCGCCACTAAGAAGGTATCTTCTTGAAGCGCAAAATCGTTGGTCAAGGCAAACGCCATGTTAGCGTTACTTATAGGTGATTGATTTTTGTTAAAGTAGTGATTTACTAAGAGCAAGGGTATAGATGAAAAGATCTCGGAGGTAAGAGCACTAGTTAGAATCTAGCGAGCTCTTCAATATTGCGCAGTTCATCCGGTGCGCGAATTGATCTGGTGAAACTCGGCCCATGAGTAGGCTAAGCAACTACTGTGGATATGACCAATACTTAAGTGCAAATATCGAACGTGCCTTCCCAAAATAAGTCGCAGATAAACACACTATCAAAGCTAGAAACGTCGATCATGGTTTGTGCCACGTACATACAAGAAGATATTAATACGAGTTTTAGATTTTGGTACTAATCGACTTCAGTTGCTGACAACAAAGCGTTTAGGAGCCAGCTGGCGAAGTCTAAATATTCAGGCGTAGTAGAACTCTGACGTATCCTATTAGTTTTGTTTGTATTGGATACCAAGTCATCCTGCATAAGGCAGCCTGAACGCCTAAACAAATAAAAACGACAAATTCGCCGTTAGGTCTATTCGCTGAAAATCGAGACCTGAGATGCAGTACGCCGGCTGCACCGATTATCTCGAATATTAGGATAAACTGGAAGCCGATACGATTTGATGATGAATTAAATTCGTGTGTTTTAATTAGTATCTTGAGATGCCTCCGCCCGCTCAAGACGTGTCCAGCTTTACTACAAACATAAAATAGTGATAATTACATCGATTAATATTCGGAGGACCCCCGGCTAAAAAATCGGATTTGCAAGACACGAGCATGTTTCAATCAATTGAGATACTGTTTAGAAAACATAGAGAATAAGTGGTAGTCTCGGTACAAGAATAAGCCCTGGTATAATTGGGCGATATGGAAAGGGCCAGCTTCCCGGCCATGCTGTTGTATTTTACGTGTTGCCGAGACTAATTTCAGGGAGGGCCCGGAAATAGGTTCCGATAAACTCTTCCCCTCATCTATAGAATCAATCTGTCTTACAGGAGCAACATTGAATTGATCCAATCTGCATGTATGTGTATGTTTTTATTAGGACCAAAAAACCGACAGATTCTCGTTTGAATTTATTGGTATTTACAATTTAACAAACCCGTCGCGTTTGGGCTCTTTTCAATTAAGATTCATATACTTTCGACTTGCGTCCTTGGAATACATGGCAGGGTCCGACGGTGGGTCTCCTGGCATTCATACTGGTAATCAATATATTAAGCGATATTAAGTAATCCGCGGATTGGGAAAGTTAGCAGGGTTTACCAATATAATCCAGGGGTTTTACCCAATGATGCACAACAGATGGTCTACTCCGCTTTCGGAATTGAGGAGTATCAAGGATACTCGGAGGAGACGAGCGCAGAGAGTGTCGCCCGATAAAATAGCGGCTGAGTCCGACCCTCATCGAGCAGATGGTGGAAGATGCATATTGGATGTTGCAAGGGCTCATACACTCTGGTTAGATACTCTACAAGATATCTACTCCACTTTCGCTTATCCAATTAGATTTACTGATAGTTTTTGGGTCGGTTCGAGCTTTTTTTACCTCTCTGGGCTTGAAAAACGTGCTAAAGTATGCAATTGTAGGTACTACGTGATCTACCTTTGGGTTGTGTTTAATATCCCATGCGTATTTTCAAAGTGTGTAGGATTACTAGCGAATACAGATGTGTATTCATGATGTGATCAGGCTAGTACATCGGTAGTTTAAATGGGATAGGAAGTTTGTTTTACTGAGGTGTTCGCAGCATAAAATTAATAAAATTTCTTGGTGCTATCACATTTCTCGTACCTTATGGCAATAACCGCTGATAGGGAAGATATCTCGTGAGCAAGCCTCGAATTGATTACCTTCAGATCCAATTTCAATACATTGGGGGGTAAGCTTTTCTGTCAGGGGTGCCCCGGGCGAGAGAACCGTTTAGCCTTTGGGATTCATTTGAGGTGCGAGCTGCTGCGTCGTACTACATGAATTAAGGTTTAGATATTTGTGCCCCCGCAGCGCCAGTTTGGCAGTAGCCTATATGTAGATATCAATATGACCCCAGAGGTACTTGGGGCAGTCTGATTCTAGAATTTTGTTGAAATTATTTCTTAAAACCGATGGAAAATCTGACGAACCTTGCTTATTTCTGATGCTAGCTCGCTCGCTCTCTTTTGCCATCACCATGGACTCGGGTCTAGATGCTGTGCCGGGTAGCCAGGTTTTCCTGGTAGGTTTGAAGGAGATATTCTTTAGTACAACTAAACCCAACTAGGAAGTGAACCAGATCTTTCCAAGATTGAAGGAAAGATGTCTCGTGCTTGCACGAGACGAATGCGCTTGCTTTCATCTGATCATACAAGTGGCGGTACACTACTTATCGCTGAAACGACCTCGGGCCACAACTTAGACGCCTCTTGCTCCAGTTGTAAACCCATTACGATGTGATCATATACAATCATGTTAAGGCCATAGCAATATGATAAAATTGCATTCAGGCGACGGTGAAACTGCTCATGCAAACAACATATCGAACTTTTATGTAAGCTTGCATGAATTTGTTAAATTTGAAAATCCATATAAATCTATTAGCTATGCATAGCTGCAATCGTCTTACCGGCGGTCGGTTCCCACCTTGACGAGGAGTTTTTCTAATGCCTACGAAATATAGCGGGAGGAAAAGAAAAAAATTTTAAAAAGAAAAAGATTTTATCACTCGCTTTTACAGATCTAGAGAGAGATAAACGGAGACGGGGGCAAGGATGTGTCACGAAGAAGCAAGTTAAGAAGCCTCGAGATATTTGATCGTGCGGCATGCAGCCTGCAGGTAGGCTGCACGGTTCACTGGTCAGCCGAGATTCTAGGAGATCGCCAACTCGGCTTGTTAAAACCCATGCATTGGTACCCACCTTTTCAAAACAACCTCTTTTATAACACACCTTTCAGCCCCCAAATGATGTGATCGCGGTTTCTCGCAACGCTACTCGTCGAAACTCGAACTTCAACCCCCAACTTTCCACAATCTGAAAAATGTTGGCAAATGTAGCCTCCCGGCTTGTGAAATCTTGTTTCTGCAAAAAATTAGGTAGTCAAGGAAACTCAAGAGTCTTGTCCGAAGGAATTGAAAGCGAAGAAGGTGTGAACGGCTGTGGACAAGCTTCCGAAGACTCTTGACAAGCATTTTCAGTTATGCCGCCGAAATATTGGCGAATGCTTAATTGACGGGACAAGATATTGACAAGACATCTCTGACGTGCAACGTTGACGATACGCTGCAAATTGGATATAAGTCACGGGTGAAAGCACCGTTAGTATCATTTTTGAATATTTCTGGAATAGAGGCGCGATCGACGTCAAATATTGAATATTTGAGGGAGATCTCCCAGATCGCAAGGCTTTAGACTCCACTTTGGCACGTTATTAGACTAGGAGGTAGGAAAACCTGGCGTGCACCACTTGTGATATCTTTCGATGGAAAGTGGGGTTTCTTTTAGGAAACCATTACTATTCCGGCGAGCATGAATAGTCGCGATTACAGATGGCTAGCTATAATGCTAGCAAAAGAAACCCCAGAGGAAGGAAAAGCAGTTCATGCAATGCGAGGCTGATCATTACTCTCGAAATAATTCGTCATTTGCGGGTTTTCTGATGGAAGTGGATGTAACCAGCTAGGCTGCTCATCATTCACTGTTATCCTTGGAGTATGGCAATGGTTCGGTGGCGTTCCAATATGTGCAGCGATACGAATTGCAATTTGTTCATCATAGGTGAGAATAGCTTAGTCTGCGAACTATTATCTGATGATCTGGAGTGATATTGGGGTATTTGTTCTCCAGAAGTTTAGAATATCTCTTACCAAAGAGCTTAAGATCTTTCCACATTCCTTCAAAGAGACAGTATGGCAACACAAGAAGAGTCACCGAGACTGACAATAATGCATCATAAAACTTCAAATTTAATTGTTGAAGAGCTTGCAGGTAGTGTTCAAACTGACGAAGCGGATATATCCAGCATTCGGCGAGCTGGAAGTTCGATAGCACAGCTAAGGGTAGTATACTTAGGTATTCGGTACAGGATCCTGTTGGCTAGTACCTCGTGCTCTGGAAATCTTGGGGGTTGCGGTGCAGACCCCTCATTTTGATTGTGTGCGTGGTGTTGAATGTCGTTCAAATTGCTGGATATTGCGTGATCGCCTGAGACAACAATGCCGCTTGTTTATTGGTTTATTTGCGCCAAGCTCTGCCAAGACTTATCGGGCGATGGGTGCCGCGGGGACTGGGCCGACCCCAAGAAGCAAAACACGACGTCAACCTCCATCAACTCTCGATGCTTATTGGCACCTCGCGAGAGGAATTCCGTCGCCAATGAAGGCTTTTGACATACATCCCCGCAGACCTAGCACCATCCGCTGCACACCAGATTAAACGAACATCCCGGAAGCCGAGCCTGCATTCTTCACCTCCATACCATGTACATGTGAGAACCAACCTGCAGAGCTAAGTTAACCTAAACTTCCTTCCTGCATAGTGTGGGATTCCGTGGATCAGCCGCCCCAATGTAGCGGGTTCGTCTTGTCTCTGGACACCTCCGACTCAGGTAAGCTAGGATGTATGTACTAGTTCTTTCCTTTGTTTTTTTTTTTGACTCTGTCAAATTTGCTGATTGCATTATCAAGCAAGAACACCATGCCAAAGCTTATGCCCATCCATGAGGATGGTGGTGGGCTAGGCAAGGGCCGCTGCGGGAATATATAAGAAGGGTCCTCCTCGTCCATCTTGGATTATCATGCGCAGCTGTTCAACATCTTAATCCCTTTGCACACGACTCTTCATCCAAAACAACGAAGACTGGTATCGTCTTCTTGTAAATTCGGTAGAGTCACACTCTATATAGCCATTAGCCATGGCTTCCTTGCAAAGAACTGCCGCCAAGTTGCTTGGTATCAAGCTTGATTCAGATGTCAACCAGGGCATAGTCAGTCGAGGAGAGTCTATCCAATCAACCGACACATATGTCGAAGAAGAACCAACCATCGGCGAGTGGGTCAGGGACCGCGTACCAAACAAGCACGAAATAGTTGAGTACATCAGCTCGCTATTCCCGTTCTTGCAATGGATCGGAAACTACAATCTTCTCTGGCTCATCGGTGACCTTATCGCTGGTATCACCGTCGGTTTTGTCGTCGTTCCACAAGGAAGTAAGTATTACCAATCTTCTGGGCAGTTACACAGCAGAATCCTGCGAGGGCTTGAAGAAAACTTCGAAGATACTAATATGACATCTTTTTAGTGGCATATGCCCTACTCGCTCAGCTTCCTGCCGAATACGGTCTATATTCGTCATTCGTCGGCGTCATGCTCTACTGGTTCTTCGCTACTTCCAAGGATATCACTATTGGCCCTGTCGCTGTAATGTCCACTTTAGTCGGTAACATTGTTCTCAAAGCTGAGGAAACTCATCCAGAGTTTACAAGGCCGCAAGTTGCGAGTGCGTTAGCTCTTATTTGCGGCTGTATTGTGTTTGCCATTGGCATTTTGAGGTTGGGATTCGTCGTCGACTATATCCCACTCCCAGCCATTGCTGCCTTCATGACAGGTTCCGCTCTCAATATTGCCATGGGCCAGATCCCCGGCCTCTTTGGCATTCCTAGCAGCGTTGTCAATAACCGTGCTCAGACCTATAAAGTCTTTATCAACTTCTGGAAGCATATCGGCGCCGCCAAACTCGATGCCGCCATGGGTTTGAGTGCGCTCGCTATGCTTTACATCATCCGTATCACAGCAAACCGCATGTCCAAAAGATTTCCTAACTATAAGCGAACTTGGTTCTTCATCTCCACATTGAGGACAGCATTTGTTATCCTCCTCTACACTATGATTTCGTGGCTCGTCAATCGACACAGACGCGCAAAGCCGGCCTTCAGAATCTTGCAGAAGGTTCCCAAAGGTTTCCAGCATATGGGTGCCCCCGTTCTCAATTCCGGTATCATCAGCTCCTTCGTCGGAGAGCTCCCAGCCGCTGTCATTGTATTGCTTATTGAGCATATTGTAGGTTTCTTGTCCTCGAACCCCTAGCATGCATGAGCTAACAAAGTATGAATAGGCTATTTCCAAGTCTTTCGGGCGTGTGAACGGCTATCAAATCAACCCATCTCAAGAATTGATCGCCATAGGTATCACCAATATCTTCGGTCCCTTCTTTGGCGCATACCCTGCAACAGGTTCTTTCTCCAGAACTGCAATCAAGGCAAAAGCTGGTGTCAGAACTCCGATTGCTGGTGTGATTACAGGTATACTCGTTCTTCTCGCTATTTACCTCCTCACCGCAGTCTTCTACTACATTCCAAATGCGTCCCTCTCCGCTGTCATCATCCATGCTGTCGGTGATCTCATTACTCCTCCAAAAGTCGTCTACCGATTCTGGCGTGTGTCTCCGATCGAGGTCTTGATCTTCTTCGCTGGTGTTTTCGTTGCTATCTTCAGCTCCATCGAGAACGGTATCTATACAACAATTGCAGCTTCTGCTGCCCTCCTTCTTTTCCGCCTCGCCAAAGCTAGAGGTCAATTCCTCGGTCGCGTTCGCGTCCAAATCGTCCCACCAGAGAATATTTCCACTGAAACTGTCAATAACAACGGGGGTTATGGCGCTACCGGCAAGTCGAATAATGACTCGGGCATCAAGAGTGCCAATACTGAAGCCACCAGCGGACTCCCCGAATCCCACCATCATAACGTCTTCTTGCCAATCGATCACAAAGATGGTTCCAATCCTGCCATCAACCTCGACTCCCCATTCCCAGGCGTCTTTGTTTTCCGTTTCTCTGAGGGCTTCATCTACGCAAATGCTGCGCATTATAGCGATCAGCTTCTCGATTATGTCCAACTAAAATGCCGCCGCACCTCGAGCGACACCTATGCGCGTCTTGGTGACCGTCCATGGAATGACCGTGGCCCTAGGCATCCTACCCTCGACAATGATAACCGCCCCACTCTCAAAGCTATCATCCTAGACTTCTCCGCTGTTAACAATGTCGACATTACTGCGGTCCAGAGCCTAATAGATACCCGCAACACCCTGGACAAGTATGCTGCTCCAAACCATGTCGATTGGCACTTCGCCGCGATCAACAACCGATGGACGAAACGCGCCCTAACATCCGCTGGGTTCGGCTACCGTTCTGAAGATGTTGAGACAAATGCGGAGACTGGAAAAGGACCCTGGAAGCCACTCTATTCTGTTGCTGAAGTCAGTGCACGTGTTGCTGGGATTGATGGTGCTAGCGATGATGGTGCCAGCGGCAATAGTATCAAGAAGACCGATTTGGAAGCTGCTCCAAGCAACACCGTCCAGATTTCGAAGAAACGGGTTTTGGTCCACTCGATTAGAAGGCCATTATTCCATGTTGACGTAAACGCTGCTTTGTTGGCGGCGCAAGAGAATCTTTAAATGCTCCAGGCTGAGGCCTGTTGAGGATAAAGTTATCAGGCGTTTTCTCTTATTATAAGCATGCTCTAATAACAGACGTTTTGGGGGGTTTCTTTTCAAGGAAATATATACCAACGCATTTTTTTGATCGTATTTTTTGGACCGAACCGTTGCATTATACTACCATACGCTGTGTGGGTTCTCTTTTTGAAATGCCCGTGTTATAGGCTAGTTTCTGAATAGCGGATAATTCATAATTTAAGATTATACTTTCCCCTGTGTCGGAATTTTTATCGAAGGATCTGGATGTGCAAAACAGAAAGTTCACATAATTAATACTACTACACTCCTTGTGCAGTCTAGAACGCATCGTACCCATGAAAACTCCACTTAATCTCACTTACAGTAAGACTTCTAGGCCCTCCATATATTCCCATTCCGGTCAATATATGCCCCACAAATATACTTCTCTATATCATGCATATCACTACCTTATACATAATTCCGTCAATCTCCATAAACAAAGCTCTAGGCACTCCGCAAAATCATACGTGAATCTTTAGTTAATCTTTTCACAGAAATGCAGGGACGCCCAGCAAAAATAGACTCCTCCCTTACCTTTTGCGGCCTATTTATGGTCAGCTCCGTATCCTAGTTTTGGTAGTTTATACTCGCACCCGGCTTTTTTTTTCATTTGTTATCAAAAAAAGGCTAGCTGCGTCGCAGCTGTCCAGTTCGACCTCGATATTTCCAGCTCACTAGCATATGCGTGAATCACGTATAAGCGTGCGACTTCATTCTGCCCCTTTTAGCTTGTTTAAACCATTGTTGAGATATTCAGAAATATCAATCTGCCAGATAGCCTAGAATATACATGCCTCGATGTAATGGAAGCAAAAGTGCGCAACGCCGTGATATACAGAGAGACATGGGTGAGGTAGGTCAGAGTCTCGGAGATCAAATGATGTTTCATGTTGAATATGTTCGAGACAAGTGAAAAATACTTAGGCTTTTTACAATTCTATAAATACAGGGCTCCGACTAACTGATGTCGGAAAACTTGGCACACAAGAGCTAGATCAGACCAGAATTGATGAACCTTGTAGATATTCCGAGAATTCCTGGTCTCGTTCCCAGACGTCAGAAAGTAATTAGAGAGAATTCCCAGCTATAGTTAGTAATGGCACGAGTATATTTTGGTATCCCTTGAAGGTATTTGCATCTTTATTTGACTGAAGGGACCTAGAAGATGTGTTTATCAGCGAGAAGTTGGATCAAAACAGCTGACAAAACTTTTCTGGAAATTTTCAGTGTAGCTTAGTCTTTTCGCATAAGATAACTTTAGTGAACAGTTCATAAGTTTCTCAATGGGTTTTAATACTTTGGGATGATCTCAAAGTCCACTCCGAATCTCGTACGCGGCTTAATCGGCGCTTTTTCTACCACCAGGCGACACGAATATTTATACTTCATGTATCAGCAGTGGTAGTCTTAATAATTGCAAGGCACGTACACATATCCCTAACCTCATAACATCTACCTAAATTTTCTCTTTCTAGTCTGGTGATAAGACCGGTCTACACTTTTGAATTCTGTGATCGGGTAGTTAGCTCTTCTACCCCGCAAACCTGTGATAGCACATCTGGTGACAACGGTACAGGGATACCTGCAGGCCGTAGAGAGGTAATTAACGACGAACTCAAATCGAACGACTGGCACACTCGGTATTTAGGTACTACATAGGTATATGATTCCAGTGTTAGTAGTCACTAGGTAAGAGCAGGCATCAAGAATTATTCGTCGAGAACTTCAGTTGATAAGCGATTAAACGATATCACGATCACGTTTGCTCGACGGCGACACTTACAATTTTTCCGCGGCACTTCTTAACTGCAGATCTATGTTATAATGGTATCCCCTTTACTCCTTACATATAACCGGAAGATAAAGGCAACACAGGTAAAATTGCCGAGCCTTGTGATCAGGTTGGTCGAACCAAGGAGGAGTATACCGCATTGTCCCCTTGATGCATACCTAGGTAGCCCGTGCATTGACATTAGGCGGAATTGCAGGGTAAACTGAGATTTTTGATACTCAACATGCTGCCGTTCTTCACAATTTCATCGTTGGATGCTTTTCCCTCGTACCCTCGTACCCTTGATAGAAAGAATGCCCAAACAGCAAACTTGGGATGGGTCATGTGAAGTTCGGCTCTCCTGTCGCGTCGCACAAATGAGGTCTCCACTAAACAGTGTGGCGCACCTTTTAAAACTGCATAACCAGGTTCTCGTTCCATGAATGCATTTAAACCAAGATTTATGGAAGTAACACTGAAACATTTGCAATACCTTTAACTTGGTGCACTTCTTGAGCCATCTTCGAATTGTTGCTTTATAAAATATTCGCATCCAATCCAACTAGTACTGTCTTCGTCATTACATCTATACTGGAAGATAAAATACAATCGCAGGGCTATGTCAATGTGATTACATGGAACCGCAAGCAGGGGTTCAAAGTTTTTGGCTTGGAAGGAAACTGACGGGTTTGCGAACAATTGAGGAGGATGTGGTCTCGTTGGGGAGATGTCAGTATGAAGCAAAAACTTTGAATGCAACGCGGCTGCACAGGCACATGAGCAGAGAGGTTGGCTGTCTGCTGAAGAAACCAAAAAAAAAAAAGCCTTCGAAGGCCTACCGATCTTAGCATTCGTCGTGTGAAGACGGGAGAGCATAGAGTAATCGTTCACACTCGTCAGCTAAAATTCAATGATATGTCTGCTTCCCGGTTTTGTCGCAAGGGCTGCATGCTGCATCTAACATCACGCCCGTGCTTGAGCCAAGCTGTGTTGAGGGATGTGTAACCAGCCGTGTCCACCCAATTGAGTGCGCCACGGCGACAAAAATCATATAGCTACATGTAGTTATCACTAATGCATTATTGTTGTGCACCAATAGAACCTCAGATCATTATTATAATCTATGGAATCACACCGAAAAAAAGAAGGAGCGAAAAAACATGCTGAGGTTTCTAAATCTCAGGAAAGTGTGAGCTTTTGATGATATATATGTATAATCATATCCTGATAAGATCCCATTCAATGTCATGACCCATAGCGTGCTCAATCTCGACCAATATCATGTCAGGGACCCGCCTTCCGAAAAACATTGTAAAGTGGAGTTCTAAATGAACCTAATTCCGCACTCCCGCCCCTTCCCCGCCTTTAAATCTTGATGTTCGATCCCGATCCCCAAATGAGATTTATACCGCGACCTTTTAAGCCATTTATCCGAATAAATTTTACCGGTGGCAAAAATGCTGAAGTAATCAGCTTTATCCCTGCGACAATTCATGATACAGGGAAGGTCGCATGTGAGTTATGGCGCTCGGAGGGCGAAAAAAGCGGTTGAAAAGCTATCCTAGGCTCGTCAAGATTATGAAATATTAAAATTTGGAAGCCACCATCGATTCCATTTGGAGGTGCATCGCATACATGTTCGCTTGACATGCGGCTTTTTAGCCAGTGGATAAACCCGGCTAAAATCGCAGGGATGGGGTGCCTCGGACAGGAGCTTAATGTTTCGATTCCTCGTATCATATAATTGATGAATTGAAAAAGCCGGCGAGTTCACGATTTGAGCCATTGCTGAAAATGCTATGAGAGCACGGCCCGTTCACATTTCAAGAAATCTGGATCCACAATTATGTGACCGTCTATCCGCTGGAAATGATCTTCAAGCCTCCTGCGTCAGAAATCTGGAAGGGGTTTTAAGCATCTCCTCTCAGGTCAGCTAGCCCATGGCTGGAGAGGTCTCGCTTATCCATCGGCTTCATCGTGCAGGACCTTGCTGAAATGTTTTAGATGATTGAGTTAGAAGCTTAAGCCGGGATAACCAGGAATCCGCAATTTTTGGATGAATATATGAATTGCGCATTCATCCCAGGGCTCGAACGGAAAGAAGGAAGTGACAAGGAGGATGCCTGTAAAATCGACGCCAGGAGTCTGAGGAATGTGATTGATTCCGTGTGCTATTCCAAATCCAGATACTTGCATATATCCAACATAGTCGACGGGTTGGCGACTAACGAGGAACGGTGTGCATATACGCCGCTCTGCTGGCTATATGCTTGGCCGCTTATAGTTATAATCCGGAACAGGAGTGGCGGAAGAGGTGAGAGGATATTTACACTCGGCTCGGGATTTATAGTCCTCGTTTCTCCTTCCTGCTTATAAGTCTTGTATCTTTCTCTCTATATCGGATTCTCAAACGTCGGCTATGCGGTTTTGGTACAGATTTTTGGAGAATTTTGGAGATACCTAGGTGTCTTAGCTTAGGTACTTTCAAGTAGAAATTACAAAATCCGAATACGCCTTTAATTATATCGCCCCGATTCAATCATTGTCAACCCACTTCAGTGGGAGAAAAAAATTAACGAATATGAGCGAAGGACGTCCAACAGCCCCTCCTTCGGGAGAAAGTCGGGGCCCAATGACCGCCGCGATTGTCATAAGTTTCACAGCATTTGCGTTAGTGATCGTTTCGTTACGAGCTGTAACGAGATTCATTATCATTCGGCGGCCAGGGCTGGAAGATTACTTCTTGGTCGTGGCGATGGTATGAAGCCGCCACCCCATGAATTACTACTATACGATATCCACGAGACAAGATAAATATTAACAAAAGGTTGGATTGTGCTTAGTTCGCATCGATCGTAACAGGCGTCTGTCAGGTTTTTCGTCAGTATAGCTTTCTCTATGGAAGATTTAGGCGCCATCTAACTGAGATATTACAGAGGTTCAGTATGGTACTGGAAGGCATTTCGCAGAAGTCGACTTGGCAGATTGGAGCACCTCGCTCAAAGTGAGTTCCATATTATGATATCAATTTTAATTCAGTCAAGATACACTATATTTTAAGGTTACTAATTGATAACCAAAACTTGCTCATCTATCTAGTACCTGTTCGCCAGCATAGTTGCCTATAACTTTAGCCTTACTTTGACTAAAACGGCGATTTTGCTTCAATATCTCCGAATCTTCACTAGCAAAGCCTTCCGAGTTGCAGCCTACGTTATGATGTTTATCGTGTTCGGATATGCGACAGAGGCCATCTTAACTGCGATCTTCAACTGTGTACCAGTGGAGGCATTCTGGACTGGTGATCCTGTGAGTTTTAAATCAATTTTCAAGCCCCCTTCGAAATTTTGTACCTGCCAATTCTAGATCTGACGGATAAAATATCGGAAATTATATAGACTGCTAAGTGCATCCCGCGAGAAGCTTTATGGTTTGCCAATGCCGGACTCAACATTTTCACCGACTTCAGCATCGCTATCCTCCCACTACCCGTCATTATCAAACTCCATATGCCAAAGCGCCAAAAGATCCCACTTATGATGATTTTTGCTCTTGGCTTCTTGTAAGAATNCGACAACATTAAGCAAATATTAATCTGTTCAAATTAGTATCTGTATTGTTTCAATCCTCCGTCTTCGCTTCCTGATCATTCTTTCCAAGTCTAAAGATCCAACTTGGGACCAACCTGCCACCGCATATTGGTCCGCTATTGAGATGAACATCTCAATCGTCTGCGCGTGTCTTCCAGCCCTCAAGCCTCTCGTCTCCCTTATCGCCCCATCGATCTTTGGCACAACCGCGGCCGGCTCTCAGCCGCCTAGCTATAGAGACTATAGAAACGCATACGGCAGCAAGAAGATCAGCAGTGGCAGTGGCGGTGGGCGTGTATTTTCTGATAAGGCGAAGCGGAATAGAAACAATCTAGGTATGACAACAACGGATGAAGAATTGGAGATGGGATTCCGAGACGTCGAAATCTCTGGAGGAAATGCTCAGCAGTCGAAGCCGGCAAGGCACAGCACCAGGATCAGCAGTGAAGATAGTAAACCATATTATAACAGCTCAGTTCATGGGAAGCCGACGCTGGTGCAGTTGACTTCGGGAACAACTATGGGAGGTATAAAGCAAACAACTGTGATTGAGCAGAACATCGAAATCACAGGCAGGGAACGAGATAGAGATAGCGGAAGCGAGACAGAAAGTTTGAGGAAGCTTGTGCATGTTCCAGCTGGAAGGTCAATCGACGTTCCAGCTAAGCGATAGCTGGTCTAAATTCTAGAATACGCTCTGTACTATAGTCATCACTGTATCTTCTTGGTGTTCACAGGATCATGCCTCATATTTCAATTTTTCTTCTACTACTAGCTAGACTAGTATTTAAAATTTATGCCGAAGGGTTAACTTATAGGATTCGTTTAGGCGACAGCTAGCTAGGCCGAGCAGTGTGCTGACAGATTCAAAAGTAAATATAACAATTGTGCTCAGGTGATTTCAATCAGTATGCTAGTTATATATAGAAATATACGGAGTTACTTTCTAGACTCTCTACGATCTGGCTTACGACTCTACGGCTGCCAGCCAACATACTGGCTTGTAAGAGCCCTTCAACACCTTTAGAGAGAGATGAGATATTTCAACAATTTACCGGTCCCAAGTTCGATTACATAATTTCTCGGATCACAGTATTAAACAATTTGGACGCATCCAACTAGGTATAGAAACCTATCTAGTAGTAGTGTTGTCTCCCCAATCAATTGACGTTCCTATAATACGCAATATAATTTTTAGACCGTTGATACAGGTTCCTTTATAGATGGCGGGGTAAATAAAAAATACACAAAATTAGATACGTTCTGCGAGGCCAGATACGTTGAAATTACCATAGACCCAGAACTCCATTATTGAAAATCAAAANCCAAAACCCCCCATTAAAAAAAAAAAAAAAAAAAAAAAAAAAAAAAAAAAGAGTTTCCTGGGTTTGATGAAATCTTGTTGTTTTTCTTTTCCTTTCCTCGTTTACAACAAAAAGGAAATAACATGAAGTGCCGGTCGCCGTGGCTTGCGAAAATTGCTATCGATATCGACAATAGCGGCTTGTCGTCCGAAACCACCAAAAAAACAAAAAGTAAAAAAAGCCGCAATTTTTGAAAGGAAAATTTTTGTCCGGAAACGCGACAGAAATAGTGTAAGCAAATATAGAGATCCAAAGACGCATTATTGATTAGATCCATGGTATCTGTCGAATCCGTGTCATTGTATATGTAATGTCTCACTAAATTGAGAAAAACCTGGTTCTGTGCCGTTTGCATGCAGAAATTGAACGAAACAGTGCGTCTTGTTTGAATTCGATTTTAATAATACCTTCTCGTTATTTAAAAACAAGACTAGAAATTGGATAGAAAAACCTCAGCGACGAAGAATGCACAACAATGAGGCTTAAAATTCCGAGGTTCGAGTTAAAGATGAGGCAGAGTGAGGTGGGCATTGATCGAGTTTGTGAGCAACATCTACAGCCCCATTCCCCGCCGCCTCGCCGTCGCGATAGAGAACGTAATTTCTTCATATGGTAGATATTCGCGGCCACTTTTCCGATATCTCTCTCAATTGTGACATCTGCTCTCTATATATATCTTATCCAACGAACTCGTGATTTCGATTTCAGGCTCGCCGCTAAGCGCAAACTATATGGAAAGTCCCGATATAGTGGCACGAGGAATGTGAAATGTTTCTCCTTGTTTGGAGCATCGCCTCAAGAATCCAGGCCAAACATCGAATACCAGCTTACCGAGGCCCAACTGGCAGGGCTGCCACGTTTCTTCACGTTCTACCTAGGGCAGGGACACGAAGACGGTGGTATTGAAACCAAGACATACAAATTGCATTTGAGATAATTTTCCACGGTCTTTCAATTGAGAGTTCTATACGCCTCTGCTAGACTTGTATTTAGTACTTCAAGTTTCGGAGACGACAACATGAAAGCTTGATGGGTCTATATCACATCCGCTAGAAAGAAGCGTTGCGGTATATGTAGGGAACAGACGATATTGGTACTAGATATCCGACGGTGGCTTCGCGCTTTAGTTGCGAAATCTAAAAACACAGAGCGAAATTTCGAAATCGGGGCATGTATTGGTTGATGCTGTTACATGCTTTTTTTTCGGTCCGGTTGGAAAAGATACGATACCGACTGCGCGCACCGATTAATTCATGCAAGGTGTATATATTATCAAAGGACCAAATATGAGAATTGTGAAGGAATCTGATGGTACGACATATAGATATGTATGAGCGCATGAGCTCCGCTATGCCCGACCGTATTTGGATTGTACATTCTACTGGCTTTTTATCCTTCGATCCCTAGATCATGGGAATCTGACTCGTTGGTGAGATGAGAGCTGGCTAAGGCTAGAGTTAAACAAAGGCGCTTTTTTTTTTTGCAAATGTTAAGGGCCTGAGATCTGTGCCACTACTTCGCAGCCCAATTATTGAGCTAGTGGAAGTACATACAGCATGGCTTCTGATCCTCTAATTCCGGTTTGGACCCCCCTCGAGTGGATAAGACGTGCTAGTCGAAGGGAACTCCGAGATTTGAATTTTAGTCAAAATCGTCGTCCCCGAAATTTTGTTTGCTGTGCCGAATAAGTTCGATGAGATCAGCTGGAATTACAACGCTCCAATCCTTAAGGAATCCCAACAACGACAATTGTTCATGACATATGATGGTCGATGACCTAGCGGAATCGACCGACGTCAATACGATTTGGGATGCTCTGACTGGTCGGGATCTCTGCTTCTCATCCGTAGCCCGAAACGAGTTTTCCGATCAGCCTGCCTTGAATTCCTGGGGTCATGCATCGCGATCATGAAACGGAATAGCCGCTGGGTTTTCGGGTTGCTTCAGGTATTCCTGTGCGACGTTCCTATTGGCCGATCAGCGAAAGGGCTTCCAAGTTCGGCAACAGGCCAATGCAGATCCTGACAGCCGGTCACCTCGAGTATCATCACGTGATTGAAGCGAGCGGTGCTGCGGCGGTTCCAACAGGGCGTTGGCTGGAAATTGTGTTAAGCTATCAATATTACAAGTACGCACAAACCCATTGTTCGTACTCGCTCCTGCTTGTCCACAATAGCACCGCCGACAAGCGTCTGTGAGCACAGGCGAGCTCCTGTGTTTTCGCGGCAAACAATTGCATTGTTTGGCTGACTCGGTCCTTCGAATTGAGAACAAACATCCAAGGCACTCTACATCTGCGCATGATACACCCATGCGCTTGCCTGTACCGCTTCGCAGCGAGCCTCACAGGCCAGATGAGTCTACCACCTTTGGGTGTCAATCCTATACTTTAAGATTGGTATTTAATTGTATCAGAAAGGAATATCTAGATATGGCCGAGATGCGATAGCCAGTTGTAGGTAACGTTTCAAGAAATATACTCGTGTTAATGCCCAGCTTGCCACGAACCGGCAAGGACTTCCCGTGCCATATAACTGCGGGCTACCTGCTCCAAAGCCAAACCCTGAATCTTGTCACTGCATCGCCTAATTTATATTCCTTTCATTAGATGATTTCCCGCTGGGCTGAGAGCTTGAGGGTACCAATTGCTAAACCCCAATTCGGGTCTGGTACCCACTTTTCCAACGAGATTCTAGCCCCTGCGGCACGTACTTGTTGCTCTAAAAGATGATCCGGTTTTGTCACACTGTTCAATTTGTTGGCTGTGCAGTTCGCAAGGATCATATCTCTTTCAATTTCATTTGGAAAGCTTGAAGCTACTTGAGAGTGTGATTTCACAGCACATGGGGCTTTGCGGTCATTGTTCTCCAACTCTCACATCTATAGATGATCTGAATCCTAGTCCCCAATGAAGAAATATTTGATTTCCAAGTAAATATATTCCCATAGGATGTATTCCGTCCTTGGAATACGTCACCGAAACAAGCAAACAAAAGTAAAGGATGTTAGTCCAGAATATATGGCGATGTTAATATGAGTTATATCTAATCCTGTACCCGAAAGTTCGGACTGGAACTCCATTAGTACAGCTTTCCAGCCAAAGCCACGTTTAATTACCACTATACAAACCATCAGGTACATACGACGATTATTTAGTGCCCCCCTGCATGCAGGGAGACCGATTCCCACCACCATTTGAATATTGCTTCATACCAGGCCACGTTATAGGCCTGGGGTACCGATTATTCATGATATCAAAGATGGTACCTTGCGGTCGTTAATTATTTCCGGCACAGGCGAACGTCTCCGAGCGCTATTTGGCCAATGATTCATCTTTGATTTACGACGACCCTAGAGAATCTAGTATCGGCCCCACAAATACATTATCGCTAGCCCAAGGCAGTGGAAGCGGCTTATGACTGTATTTACTTGCAAAGCGGTCCCATATCCGCTGTTGTCATGCGGCGTGGGCGGATGTGCGGTTTGGTTCGTTTACCGCCAATACAGATGATATCGATGCCGACGTTGCTATCTCTTCTCAGCAATTCCTTTGGACCTCTAGAGGCGATATTCTGATTCGCAAGCTGGCCTTTACTGCGGCACTTACGCTAGCGAGGTTGACCTTTCATCATGCTTTCGTAAATCTTGTGACCGTCAACAATATCAAATCCTCTTCGATGCCCCTATATTGAGTTTCATGAGGCAAGGGACGCAGCATCGTATATTTGTGGCACAATGAAAAGCAACCATGGCGTCCATTGTTCAAGAACAATGGATATAAATGTCGTGCGCTGCCAGTTTAATAAACTTCTTCGTATCCATCAATCATTCCAACATCCAAAGCGTTCTAAATTCTTCACGTTTTCATCCAATCTAACCACAGCGACTACTTTCAGCGCCCAGCTGCACCTGCAACGTCTGGAAAGCCAACTCTCACAAAGCAATAGTTTACCTGAGCCACATAATCCTTGACGGTACGTACCCTTCCAAAGACTCTCCCATCTTGCAGCCCCTATCATTGCTCGATCAATGCCAACTCATTACCCGCCACAATACAATAGCTTCCACACTTTCGCACAATCCTTGACAGTCTCGAAATTTCTCAGAAATCAATAGCCATGTATTCTACAGGTGTCATTAACAGATCCCCGCTACAATCTCGCTCCGTATCACCATGGTACACTTTATTCCCGGGGCTCAACCCAGCAGATGACTATTCTCCAAGCTGGCCTCCACCAATGCTCGAGATTGCCGACCGTCAGCTTCGCCGCATCGCTCTTCTCCCGAAAACCGGACGTAGCCCACCAGACCCCATCGATGTACAACATAATCGCCGCGCAGAATATCTCGGAGAAGGTATCCTGATGGCTCTTATCAGTGACTTCCTTTATACCGAGTTTATCGAATATGGCGAAGACGGGTTATTGGTAAGCCCGTTTGACTTCCTTTTGTGTGAAAGAAGGTCTTGGTTCTGTGTATTCACATATATATTAACCCTTGCCACGCTTGACCGCACAATAGGCAATGCGACAAGCCCTCTTAGATGACGCCGTTCTGTCCAATATCTGTCAACGGATCGATCTCCCCAGGCTTCACGACCGTCATATGGACGAACAATCTCTCGCTCTACTTTTCGAATCATATATCGGTGGCCTTTATCACGACCGTGGAGCGGATGGGTACCCAGAACTCCGGCGTTGGTTTCACCGCCTAATAAAGCCCTATGCAATGATGTGCAAGAATAACTACGATCAATACGTTAATTCTGGCCACGGCAGTCGGAGTTCTCATTTCATGTCACCATCTCGGAATGCGGGGTATGGTTCAACAGCTTACTCCAGTTATGGCTTTGTGGATCCATCTACGATAGCTCGTCCTGGTACTGCTGCTCCAGATTTAGGGCGTTATGCACCATCTTATGGGGGAACTCGTGGTTCAGGCGATTACATCACGGAACTAAAGGAGTACTGCGAAAAAAAGCACTGGGCCGCCCCAGTATACTACGACATAGATAACGAAGATGTTGGAGATTTTATTCTATGGCGTAGTACTGTTACTATTGATGGTAATCCAGTCGGAGAGTCTCCAGATTGGGCTAAGTCCAAGAAATTGGCAAGAACTACGGCCAGTAAAGTAGCTTTAAACCGTCTGAGGAGTTAAAATGGTCTCTGCAGCGGTATAATTCTAATTCTCATCAACATAAAAAAAAATACATAAATAAAAAATTTTTTGTTTACCATCGACTCAGAGGCTTTGCTTCGCACAACTTTCAGGTTTTTTATTGATATTTCTTACTGTTGGGATATAGAGTTTAGATTGAATTGTTCTATCATCTGTTGTTATAGCCTTCTAATAACTAGCTTTTTTTTTTTTTTNTTTTTTCTGCTTCTCAATTGTGGAATCGCTTACTCCGCATTCCCCTTGTTAACATTTTTTATGGCTTCTGTTTTGTTTGCTGTCAAACGCACATTTTTGAAATATATTTGTCATTTTTCGAAATCAGCAATATAATTGTTAGCTACTATATTATTCAGCAATTTCTCTCCAGGTTTTACTATAAGAAATTTTGCTCTCTAAGGCACCCTAGTAGCCTAAGCACACCAATAATTCGTAAATTTCTCGTGGCGAAACTGCCAAACATCTATGCGGGCCAAGCCAGACCACCTGCACGCAAACACCGTCGTGTACGCTCAAATATGACAGGCTTCAGAATATGAGGCTAACTCAGATTCTTGTACCCCGGAAAAGACAAAATCTGATCGATCGTCGGCTCCTGTCCATGCCCGTTCTGGACTCGAGTCCGGGGCTGTGCGCACGTAAGGCGGAATACGATGCGATCAATCTTGCTGTGCCATAAAATCCAACACGAAGTTGTGTTGAAGCATTAGTCCTAGACCTGGGGTAGGCTTAGCTAACACTACAGAATATATTAGTCTAGCAGAGGTTCGCACGGAACGCTCATGTGGATTACGAGAGTCGAGCCTCAATAGCTTTTTGAAGGAGAATGTTCGGACTTAATCCTGTCAACTGTACCGTCTCACTTATTTGACCACCGTCATACCCCCACTTGCCTTCAGCCATGCATGCGAGCCCTGTGGTCCCACATTCTTAATCTTCCATTCTCGAAAAAATAACCCGAGAAGAATATAAGCCTGCGTATTCCACCTATACGACAACTCAGACATCGTTTTGATGAAGTCATGTAGCGACGTCGATGCATCGCTGGTAATTTAGTATCGCTAGCTAGGGCTATCGTGGCTTCATCAGCAATGCAATTTACGGTGATGATGCCAAATACGATTCGTTTTCCGTGCCACAAGATATGAACAGGTATGACTCGATCAATCAGGGCCTACGCTTCAATTTTAAGTCTTTATGATTTTGAATTATGGATTGGTTAGTCTTTGGTTTGCATGTAAATGAAGGTTGATATCAAACGCATTCTATGCGATCTATCAATCCTTGTACATACACATGCACTCCTTTCTCAATAGCGCTTTTGACATTCGACCAGTCTCCCACGCATTCCACGGCTTTCGTTGGACGGCTGTTCGGTTTGCGATGGGTCTAATTAAGGTGAGCGTTTGAAGACTCATTCGAATTTCATGATAGTTATAAATTTCTTTCTATATATATATATATTTTGGGGGTGGTTGACCGACCTCCCTATCCCCCCCCCTAAAGGACTACGTGTCACGAAAACCCTTAACGGATATTATTTGGGTCGATTCAGTAATATCTGAGGGGAGAGTGTGAGATGTTTGATCAGATGAGGATTAGTCACGCCGAGTTAGCGGCCACGTTTCAACAAATAATCGATAATCCACCGGCCTATACTTCAGCTACTTGGCAATCTTTTCCTCATTGAGTAGACTGTAAGTTATATTTCTGTCTATCATAAAACAGGTCTTTCTGTGGTTCCAGAAAAATAAAAAGATTTGGCCGCCTCTCGTCAAATCGAATTTTAAAGTTTTCGCATATCGTGTAGCACCACTGACTCTAGTATCAGTATAAAGAAAGTCAATTATAGCTGGGTTACCGCCGTATGTCTATGGTTGAAGGCCGGCAACTATAATTGTAGGATAAAGTGATCTAACGGATGCATCTCGAAGTAGTGAAAGCAGGTCATAAGCCATGCACACTCAGAAAAGATGAGGTGAACTGCTGGAAGATGGAACTACGCGGATTCGATATTAGAGACCAGGCATCGCGGTTTCATGGCTATAGGCTCTCAAGATTATGCCTCGATTTGACCGGATATATAGGTTAGGTCAATGCTTCTAGACCTATGAATATATATCAGATCATGGCTATTTTACAGAGAATATATACGCTGAAGCGCTTACTATTGCGTCTTAACGAGGCTGTTATACCAATTTATACCTAGTTGCCGAGTCGATTTCAAAAATAAAGGTATTATTTTCCATCCAGGGGTATACGTATTGGTATCGGTACACATAGTATAGCATATAGATACATGTACAACAGAGAATAGCGAAAGTATATTTCACGCCAAACTTCTCTAACGTTTTGATAAGAAACATAAATTGATTTAGATTGGAGAAAATCTCAAGCGCGAGCAAACCCATCGAGTCTCCATATCAAACTTGATCATTTCGTGATTGTGTATGCAACTGCTAGCGCAAGTGAAATGTCCCTAAAGCATGCTCCATCGGGGTCTGCCAGACCTTGCACCGCATCTGTAAATCTTATTAGACGATTACCATTGCTGGTTACGACGCTGGCTAACCGAATCATAGCCTCCTTCGAAACAGACCCGCCAGCTTTATAAACTTCGTTCAGTATAGCAACGACGTTTTTGGTATAGTTGATATGAAAACTCTCTCCTTCGTTGTACGAGCTCGACCCCAGCTTCTGTAATTCATCCTCGATGAATCTAGAGTAATCACCGCCTGGGCCTTTGATCTGAAAAAATTCGAAGGCGTGCAAAACTTCTTTCAATCGATTTGTAGACGCTTCAGAAAACGCAGTGGTTCCAGTGTCCAAGGGAGAGGTCAAAGAGGCTCGGTACAGCCAGTTTAAAACTTCAGTCATAACGGCCGGTTGGATCTCCGGAAGCTTGATGCGCCGTGAGTAGGTCTCTTTCATTTCGGATCGAAGGACGGCTTTGACAAAGCCTGACTGCGCGGAAAGCACATACTCGTGAACCTGAATTTGATCCTCCCCAACGATGAGGGTGAGATCTGGATCAGCGTGGGTGTAGAATGGAGTTCTAGTAGAAAACGTTAGGCTTGATCTCGAATCTGACGTGCATCGGAAGGGTATCTTAAGCTTACTCTTTGAAAGACATGCTTCTTAGATTCGATAATTGATACGGTAGGAGCCAATGATTCTCCTCAGTAATCCTCGATCAGAAACGAAATCTGAAGGTGTGTATAGATGAATTTTGAAGTTGGGTATCCAAAAACGGTAGCTATATATACATACATATATATATATATATATATATGAGGCAGCGTCCGTGTGCGAGGAGCTGCTAGCTATGTGTATAAAGATAAATGCCACATCCGTAATATATATACGCATCAAAATGCATCTATATCCTCTGCTAGAAAGCCGGACTATTTGCGTCCATTAATAACAGGATCAGACTCGATACTAGTCTAATCTTTGAATAAACTCTATAGATTTGCCACCCCTAAACTTTTCATTGCGCGTTGAATGCCAGGCCATCCCAACCTCAAAAGCGCAAATATGGTACCACATAGTCTCGTTGGTACCATACAGCTATCTTATGCGCCCGGGCAACATCACCCAAATTATGCAACACCTATTACAGAAAATAAAAACCGCAACAGAAACTAAAGAAGGAGGTCCGTGATGTAAGCGTGAGGAGATCATCGTTGAAGTAGTCTCGGGGCCCTCATGGTTCTGTCATCCAACACGAGTCGTACAATACTCTCTATTTGAATTTGAGGCTGCTAACCAGTATATTCGGGCCTTTTCGGTTCGTGCAAAACTTAGTCAAGCTCTTATAGTACATTTGGAGCCCCATGTTACCAAAAAACAGTAGTGGTGACAATTCATTTCAAAATAACTTGATCCCAAATTCCTCCCGGGCTTCGAGGAATGTTGTCGACCGCGAGCAAGTTGAGGGGTTTTGGTAATTGCTGGACTAGCAGTATCGGTCAAGCGCGATGTCAAATGCACTTCGTGCACTCAATTCCAGCCCTATCATGCATTATCAACGCAACGATCGTGCATATGCGGAGAGAGATCTAGATATAAATTTGATACCTCAGAACAGAGGAGAACGCGGTACTCAATCAAGTGGATACATAGGTTTCCTATACTCTGTACTTAATTTAAGATATTTCTCCCATTTTGCGGTTCGAATCCCTGCCCAATGACGTCCCCCAAGACCGTGTCAATATCTTCCGACGACTGCCGACAGCGAATCCCAACGACAAAATATCCTCGGCTGGTTTAGCCCGAGAAATCCTCCTAACCCTGTTCAGGCCAGACCGCATCGAATCCATGCCTTTTTCATAACCATCCAACTCTCGACCTCACCATCTCCAGCCTCCCCGATTTCTAGAATAACCCAAAGAAGGCCTAGCTTCCACCGCCATACCATACAGCGGATGAACGACACCCGACCCGCTTGTGTGTTGGCCATGGCCATGGGCTTTTTTACATGTTTGAGAGGAACGATGATTGTGATGGTAAGGCCAAAATTGGAAACTTGCAAGCACCTCACCTCGCCCTCAAGAGAGGATTGCTAAACCGAGTGTTTACTTTAAGCGACTCAGGCTTCTTCATTCCTAAACTCCTGATTCTAAATTTTGCGCTTCGATCGAATCGGACTGGACGAGACCAGGCAAGATGGGTTCTAAGCTGTGCCTACACAATACCCTGTCGCCAGTGGCTTGAATATCCTTGAAGCCCAATAGCAACTCCCACATCACATACAGAAATCCTCACAAAAAAATAATACTATGCATGAAAAACACCTGCCAGCTTCGGGGTTTGGCCAAATAAGAAGTGCCATGATGGGAAGAGCTACTCGGAGCTAGCGCTGTCAACAGCTGCCAGCCAATGTACTCCGTGCTCTGGACATACATGGCGTTCGTGTTCGGAATCAAGAAACCGAGAGACAAGACATACAAGAGAGATCATCATCCCTTCTTCCAGCCCTAGTTACTAGACTAATACTTATATGCCCCTCCCCGCCACAAAACAAGAATCAGAGAAAGTATTTCTCTCAGTTCTTTCTTTATCGGATTCTTTTGTCGACGATTCGGGTAATATTTTTTGGGAAAGTTTTTTTTTCTTCGGGTGAAATTGCATTTGGACAGGGGCCGTGACCCATCGATGCACCTGGTGACCTCATCACGAATCAAAAGCAGCTTCCTTGCTCGTTCTTGCATATTTTGCGCATAGTGGAAAGATATATTCAGAAACCACCGCCACGACTACTGCTGCCATCGTCGCTCGTTCAATTACGATCTACCATTTGCCCCGCAGTTTATACTTCTTTGCTGGGCTTCGATCTGCGAATTCAAAGGGGAGAAAAAATTAATCATTCAGACTTTTATCTTTTTGTACGACTCGGCGCTGCGGATAACCTTGTTGGGCAAACAACAAAGGGCCCAGTTGAGAATATCACATCGAATTCTCAGCTCTGGGATTGCAAAAGTTGAACTTGACTTCACGAAGTTCATATTTTGAAGAGAGGGGGTACAGGGGCCTAGTTGGAGCTCATTTTACTTCTCTCTCATCAAAATCTTCAAATCCGTCAATAGATCCCTTTCCGCGACGGTGAAATACACTTCGTCGTCGAGAATCCGCTTTTCGCGCAAAACTACAACACCGCAACGCAAGCTGCATCCCTCCGGCTTTTGCAATCCTCACCTAAGTATCCAGCTTCGATAGCATTTAGACGAGGAACGACGATAGAATAATATCAGAAATGCGCGCGTCACATATTCTGCTCCTCTCCTTCTCTATATCCTCTACATCGGCAACCCCAACACCGATCTGGAACCGCCTCTTAACAACTCTGTCACACTATACCAACTGGCTCCCCTCTGACAATCAGTCTCCTCTACCACCCTCCGACGGGACCCCACCACAGCCAGGAACTCTAGTAACAAATCACCTTCCCGCCGTCACCACAACTGTATACGCCAAAACCTCCACACCCTTACCGCTTCCACCAGCCTGGGACGTTCACTACCCCGAAGAAGAGGATGACGAAGATGGAGACCTAGAGAAAAGACAATGCACAAACTCCGGCGTCGAAAACTCTGGCTGCAATAACAGCGGAAACTACAATACTGGTAACGGAAACAGCGGTAATTATAATTGCGGGAACGGAAACAGTGGGAACTACAACTCCGCGGACGGACAGCCTGGCAATGGTGGAAACGGGGTTTGTGGAAACGTAGTTATCTCACAGTCGGTTGCGTATGTCTATCCGGCGCCCAGCACCGTGGTTGTTCAGGTTGCGCCGATTACTTCGGTAGTCACAGTGTATCAGCCGCAAGTTTACACGACTTGGGTGGTATACCAGCAGCCACCTGCCACAACGGTTGTATACCAAGCACCGCAGGTCGTCAGAATCGTTGCGCAAGAAACTTATGCGCCGAGAGGGTGCGCTTATTGGGAATCTTTAGGCTACAGGTGCAGCCCTGGAAGTCGAGTGGAAGTTTACAAAGGGATGATGGTGGCAGGGGTTTTATTCTGGGGAGTTGTGGGGTTGCTTTTGATCTGAAAATAATGATATGACTTCTTTTTCTCTCTTTTGTTACGGCATGCACGGTATATACGCACATTTATGGACCTCTGCATTATAAGCGGGACGCTTTCGTTTTCATGATTTTGCTTTGAAATGTAGATGAATGATTCCCTAGGCATAGTTAGGGCGTGTAACTAATGAATAATCACGATTAACTGGCATTCACACGTTCCATTACCTTATGCTATATTCCTATAAACAACTATATCGAACAAGACTGATCGATAACGAAATCGTAGAATAAGCTGTATAATACACTATCCTCTATACGAAGCAGATTTGCAGGCCCCTATAACTTCGGCTCTACCTTTTTCCTTCTCTCCACCTCCTCTTGGTACTTCTTTGTATATTCCCACGCCAGTTCACTATAACCCCACCGCTTCTCTCCATTCTCATACGCTTGTGCACTGCTCGCGACTCTCATAGCATACCTCGCCGCGATCCCATGAAAGATCGCAGACCCCCTCATCAAAGTAAACGCAAAAGCAAAGTTCATATCCGGAGCTGGGTCCCATCCAGCGATATCTTTATACCAGCCTAGTAGTTCCTGCGGGCTAGGTACCCCCGGCAAGGATTTTAGATCGATATTATATTGATGTTTTGAGAATTCGGTAGGGACTGTGACGGTTGGGTCTATATATGAGAAGGGGGTGAGGAGATTGGCTAGGTCGCTTAGTGGGTGTCCTAGAGTCGATAGTTCCCAGTCTACAATTCCGATCACGCGGGGTTCGGTGGGGTGGTAGATTAGATTATCGATTTTGAAGTCACCGTGGACGATGGTGTTGCGGTCTTCGGGTAGATGATCTTTGAAGTAGGAAAGCATTTCGTGAAAGTGCGGGAGGTCACCAACGGGTTTTTTGGATTCAATGTCGATGGCGGCGGATTGGGAGGCATGAATTTTGGTCCAGGTCGAGATTTGACGGTTATAGAAGTTTGAAGGAGCGCCATAGGTTTCGAGGTTTACGCTAGCAGGGGTGATAGAGTGCAGGAGGGCGAGGGTTTGAATGGCTGATTTCCAGCTGTATAGATCATTAGCATCTATCTAGCACTGTGAATCCAAAGCCGGATGGAAGGTATACATACATAAGTTTACGGTCGCTAGGGCTGACATCCGGAACTGCATAATTCTCAAATATCCGTCCTTTCACAAACTCCATAATCTGCCGACGACACATTAGCAGATTATTCTCGTCATCTTTATAAGAAAGAATCATACATAGAAAGGCGTTCCGATAACGGAAGAGTCCTCGCAGAGCACATGCACTTTGGGAGTGGGCGCTGGCGTATTTTGTAGAGCATGAAGGACTCTATACTCCCTCTCTACAGCATGTGCAGTTTTCGACAACAACGAACCTGGCGGTTTCTTGCGCATAACGTACTTTTGACCGTCGCCGTTGATGACGAGATAAGTCGGATTGGACTGGCCGTAACCGAACTGGTAGAATTTAAATTTCAATGTCAATTATTTTCACTCTACACTGAATCCGCCGCCGCCGAAAATAAATCTGTGAGCTCGGAGGAGATAAAAATTACCTGTTTCAGACTAATCGGCGCACGAAAACATCGTGGAACGTGTGATGTGAGATACTCCTCCAAACTTGCGACATCGATGGGCTGTCGGACAGGGCCTACGCCGGACATGTTTGCGGTATACTTTGCCGCTCGTTGAGGATACTTCCGATTCAATCAAGGGGGAATACAGCTGTCTATTCGCCTATGTCTAATACCGATTCCATCAGGATGCATGAATCTGAAGGGAAGACGAAGAAAGAACCATCCCTACCCTTTTATTATAATTACAACCCGGCTTAAGTCTTCCCCCCCGAGATCCCGAGAACGTGAGAGATTTCCCTTTAGGTCAGGCTGGAATTGAAAGGTATCGGCGACGCCGTTCGGAGGACGTTGGTGGGTTTTTAGGTACGGGACTTTTAGTCTGGGGTAAGCAGCGCTGTTTTGTTTTAGTTCGTCGCATATAACTGAATATTGAGCCGAGGCTGTTCCTGCGGCAAATCCAAATCACACCTTTGAATAGCACCAGGGCAGCGCAGTTTGTACACGAACCCGAAGCTCTAGCAGAGGGTTGAGATCAAACCGCAGCCGATTGGTTGGAATCTAATTTGGGTTTCGGTCTACCGATGGACTTTTACCACGGTATGACATGTGCATGGACTGAGAGATACCCAGCCGAGTGTTTACCCAAGCAGTTGAGGGCGATATCGAAGCCGCAACACGTCGGTATATGCGATATTAGGCTTTGAGGTCGAATATTAGCCCCTAGTTGAACCCTTTACGATATTACTATAAAGGGCCGGAGAGCATATCGCCAGTTGCTCTGTTAGCCAACCTTCTCGATGTCTCGATCTTTTCGGCGGTCGCTGAGGATGCTCGCCAAGTGCTGCGATGAGTACGTAATCAAACCTCTGTTGCATTCCGGACTCCAACACATATTATTTTATCTCATGATCTACCCCATTGTAAAGACTTTTTTGGTCTGCTCGGCAAACTCTGGTTACGAGACTGATTGCAAAGCAGAAGTTCCTCGCTTTCTTCATATGCGATGAAATACAAAAGTGGTATCGTGAGAACTCCAAGCTCGAAAATTGTAAAGCGGTATTTTACTTTACAACAGTGCACGTCTTCGCTAGTTCTTTTTGTTTGCGATACACTTGCCGGCTGGGGTGCTTCCCATCGAACAGATGCTGAGCTAAAGCGAAAAGCAGTTGAGAGTCACACCGATCAACGTTTATTTACCATCGGGGGGCTACTTGGCGAGTAATCTGACTACTGGGGGCCCTTTATCGTTTTCAGTGGTGAATGTAACTTTTTTGTGACTTCGAGCGGCCAACGCTCTAAAGCTAACGTATCTTTTTCGGATTTTCTAGCACGACTGAGGAGACTGAGGATTCCGGGTTATCTGAAGAATGGTTTGAGGTGTTCAAAAATGCTGCGGCTGGCTTGACTACACCTCATATATATATTATCTGAATGACTCGTAAATAAATTATAGCTGTAAAGTTTGGCTTTTGATATATCCTTCAAGATGATGTAAAACGTTTTGCAATGAGGGCTAACAGCTCACAGAGTTTTAGGAATGATAGAAGAGACGTCGGATTTACTTGCATATTGGATGCAATTCTTGTAAGCCGGTAAGAATATTCACCAGGGATACGCATGAGCGCCAAAGGCCACGAAACGAGCATATCGGGCTATTGCTGTCTCAGATGGCATATAAAAAGCGATTTGTTGCTTGTATATCATATATATAGTTACAGATATCTTATCCATAAAGGAATCCAGATATCTCATTTGTACCTCTTAAAGTTGTGGCTCTTAAATCTGGCCGGCACATGGCATAGACCTTTGACACCATTTCCGGTTATAGATTAGGTCTGTACTTCGTATGTATCAGCCTATTGAGCTTAGGTACTTCATATCAGTCTTAGGGGCTAACTACTCTCTATGCCCTCGGACCGCAAGGTGGCCCGTGTAACGTGTTGGAACTTTTGTGTTGCTGTCCAACGACCCACCCAACACGATAACCAAACAACACAAGGTCAAAGCAAGTGCGATTTGTACCGCCACAATGAGGCTGGAACAGAAAACACCAAGGAATCCGTTGATCCATTGTAATTGGTCCCGCTATCGCTAGCAAGGCCCGAACGAACCACCAGCCCAGCCCAGCTCCGTTAACAGCTCCCGTAATGGCTATTCAATCTCCAAATCCCTCGCAAACCATCCTTCAAAGGCAGAACTGGCATAATATGACTCTGCCGCCTTCTTAGGATCCAATCCCATCATGTCAGACCACGGCAGCCTATCCCCTTCCAGGACTCCAGCCCAAAGTGATCCAGCTCTAGCTCCGCGCCAAGAACAACCGTCCAGGCCTGCTCAGAACTCTACACCCACCCCAAGCGAGAATTCGCTAGCAGGTGCTACAACCTCGCATGAGCGCGCAGAACATCCCCTGAAAACAGCGGGCACCATATCAGCCGCCTCAGTCAGACTCGAGACCTCAGTCAGGTTTAGTGGTGCTATTGTGAGCCTCGAAAACGAGGATTTGGGTGCGAAAACGGCCCATTGGAGGAAGAGGCAGGAGCATGTTGATGCAACCGACTTTTATAGGTTTGTGGAGAATGGTGGTTCCCATAGTGGCAGGGAAAATACGGTAGTTGGGAAGAAGGGAGCAGTGATCAATAGCGCTCTTCTCGAGAGCGTGGTTAAGGATGGCAGTTATGGTGCAGCAGATATAACGGCCGGTACAGCCGTTGAGAAAATTGCTATTGATGCAAAGATTCCTTTGGCAGAGAAGATGGTTACCATCGTTGGAAAGAGAGCGATACCCCCACAACCGTCAACCGGACCACAGAGTTATGCGTCTACAGGAGGATCAGGTCCGAGTGTGCCGGTGTTGCCGCCGAAAACACCTGCGTACAAAGCATGGTTTGGAGCGGGAGGAAACGCTGTTCCGAGGATACCACCGAAAGTCCCGATAATAGCAACTAGAAATCAGGATGTAGATGATTCTTTCGACCCTCAAACTTCGAATTATACAACAAGTCCTGCGCGATGGACGCACAGAACGGCGTCACCACCACCTCCTCCGCAACCTTACTCCCCTTCACTAGCCGCTACTTCTTCTACTCAGGCTTCCTTCTCGCCGGGTGAACCAAGCGGGTTCTCTTACCGAAGGGAAGCGGACAAGATCATATCCAAATACACAAAATCCCTGAGCCATACTTCTCCCTCCGATAAGGGCACTGAGGCTCTAATCGATGACATTAACAAGCAAATCGACCGTGAATTCAAGAACCTGAATCTAACAGACGGCCAGAAGATAAATTCAATTGCCCAATATGTCTATCAGCGAGAAAAACTCAAGGCGTCCCAACCTTTGGAACCGAAAACGAGATCGTTTGGTAAGTACATCGCTTTCTCTTTCGAACGCCTATCGAGATTTTCTAATATCAAAGTAGAGGACCCTTCCTCCAGCAAAAAATCCCGCCGCCCGATGTATCAACCTTCAACACCTTCATCTGAACGTCTTGACCTCCACTCCACCATGACCTCGATGCAAAAGGCCGGCATCGGTTCCCGAACGTCCCTCAAACTAGGCCTCGACTTCACGATGCGCTACTACACTAACCTCCCTTCTAACAATACCCTAAATTCAACTCATCTCACTTCAATAATATCAAACTTCTCCAAACCCCGAGGCCGCGGTCTAGCCGAATTATCAATGGGCTTTAGTTTCATGCACATGTGTATAAGACTCAATAAACTCGAACTAGTCAAGGAACTAATTGAAGTCGGCGGTGCCAACCTAAAAGAATGCGACGACAAAACGCAAACATTAATGCGCAATGCGATTTGGTACGCCGACGCAGATATGGTGGAGTATCTAATCTCCAAGGGAGAAGATATAAACGCCCGCTCTCACCACGATAGCATCTCACCCCTCCATCACGCAGTGGCAGCACATAAGCTTAAGACCGTCAAAGTTCTTGTCGAGGCCGGCGCCGATGTCAACGCTACTATCAGAAAAAACCGCAAAGATATTGCGACGATATGTCGGCATAAAGATGCTGTGATACCTGGGGAGATGATGGAGATACTGGCACTGTTACTCCGGAATGGCGGGAAACTGACAAAGAGTCCGGATGGAGGGATCACACCGGCACTATTAACGGGTGCGTCTGGGGATGAAGGCGTCCTTGCGATTTTAGCAGCCAGCGGAGTGGATAGCGAAGATTTGGAGAAGTTAAGGGACTTCGAGCTTTCCTCGGCGATATTGTATAACGACGTCGGAAAAGTTAGAGAGCTCATCGCGCGAGGGGTGAATTTAAACAGACGGGATATATTTCGATGGAGGCCGTTGGATTCGGCAATTAGTTACAAAAGAACGGAGATGGAGGAAATGCTGGCATCTGCTGGAGCGAAACCGGCGAGTTCGAAAAAGGCAGTAGAGAGAAAGAAGAAGAGGGAGATCGATAGCGGAGGGGAGGAAGCCGATGAAAGGAGAAGTTCGGATGCGTGGAGCGCGGCCGCTATGGGGGATAGGAGTGACCCCGAAGAATGGGAGAGGGGCAAAGGTCTGAGGCCGAGGAACCCTTAGAGCCGCCTTTGACAGCAATCATCTCTGACAGCAATTTTTTCCCTTTATCTTTCGACTGCGTTTGTAATTCTAAGCGGATTTGGCCCAGTTTTCTGATTTTGCCGTGTTTGGGTATGCACATAACGTTATATACGAAGCGGACGATTTTTTCTTGTATATTATGACTTCTCCTTTTACATGGAATCTAATTCTCCTTTTGGCTCATTGTAACCTTAACTGATGTCTAGGGCCTTTTTCTTCCCTTTCAGAGTTACGTAGTTCATCAAAAACTGCTTGTGCATCCGGCATGGTGCCGTGGAAGAGTTGAAGCTGTAGGACTCTCATAGCCAATGTAACCAAGCCTGAGTTAAATTGCATGTGCACGTGGTGAACGGTATTAGATCAACTGCTGCCAAGACGGATACCAAACACACAACTCTTGAACTTCTCAATCAATTTATGAGTTAAAAAATATCTTCTATCTCCTCGATATTATTATTTCTTTCTTTCTTCCCCATCTTCTTTCACCATCCTTCTCTCCCGTCTTCTTTCCTCTTCACTGTATATCTTCAGATATCAGTTTATCTTCATAAAGCTCCCATTTCCTTCGTCACAGCATGCTATAGAGAACGAACCTATAGCTGGCTAGCTCGGAACACGCCTCGATAAATTGTGTAATGAACAGAGTCTTGGCGAACCCGGCCATGGCTTATCTCAAGAGTCACAAACATACCGTCAGGCTTCGAAGGTAAGCTAGAAAGAACTCGATGACTGGAGCCCCAAATATGATGAAGCGATATATTGTCTAGCCTTACAGCACACGAAATGTTTGCGTGAATACCTCATATGACGAAGTATATGAAATAGCCTACACTCTCCATGCGTAGAATTCGTCCAGTCCCCTAGGAACCCCCCACATTTCCTCGAGCGAATCTGGCCCCAAATGTTGAGAAAAGCTTTGCCAAAGTTAAGCGAGGGGGTATCTGAGCCCTTGCGATGATATTTGGGATATGAAGACGGAGGTAATCTTGCACACGATGAGGATCTAGATTTACATCGGTCATATACTTTTATCAAAAGTCAATACCTTTCTCGTTGCATCTCCAAACGCTGAAAAGACGCTTGAAGCAAAGGATATATCTTTGAAGATGCGACAAAGGATAATACCAAACTATGAAAATACTGTGGTGATGCTGTACAGGGTAGTTTTATATTACTAGAAGGCTCGTAAGGTTCGGAATCAAAGACACTGAATCTTCTCCAACTTGACAGCGAAGCCAGCGACAGCGTAATGCATAATTTTTCCACCTAATCATTAAAATGAATCTCCCATCCGATAGTTATTATATCTTTATGGCGTCTAGACGACGTTGCCATGTATGCATTTTCCTGGCTACATCTATAGAAGAAAAAATTTTTGATAGCGTAGTTTTAGTGCCAAGGCTGAGACAAAGATTCCGGTAGAGCAAACATTGAGATTAAATATTCCATCTGGAGATTGGTAAGTACTTTATTGTGTTATTACTAAAATCTGAACAGTCTTGCCATGTTGAGAGTAGAATAAATTTTAATACTGTGCGGCTCTTACTCGGCAAGATCCTCGATTCAGAACAGCCATAACCATCAATGTGATGCGCCTGCCAAATTTATCACTGTAAACCTTTGAAAGTAATGACTAAAGTGCTCGGTAGACTTGAACCTCGATTTAGAGCTTGATGTCAAGGTATTGTCTCATGGGGTGTACGATTGAGAATACATAAGGACTTAAGTGTTCATGTATATATTAGACTAGGAGCTATAGTCATCCTCTGGATTCACGGAGAAACAACCACCTAACCGCTTTTTATTCCATGGGTCTACTGGACCTAGAGAAGTTCCATGTCCGTGCGGAATATACAAGGATGTGGGGTTGTACAGACAGAGTCAAAGGGGGACTATCGGCTGCACTAGCAATTCGGGCAAGAAAAACAAACTCATTCAAGACATCCCTTTTCTTTGGAAAGTCTGATTTGAAAACCACCCGTAGTAATAATATCGGCGGGGCTATACTCAGCATTTTGACACGGAGCTGATTTGAATACAGAGTTCGGAAAATTCGGTCTCGTCCCAGCGATGAGCTTCAAAGTTTATCCGGTGCCCACCAGGTAGAAATGAGATACAAATGCAACTCTCTGTTACATTCGCTGTTGCTCTCAATCTTGCTGGTAACGCGACTAAGGAGCCGAGTATGGATAACTTTGAGTAGGTAGTACTAGTCAGTTGATAAGGTCATTACAATCAATGCATAACGGTATTGAATCCGCATATGAAGAGGGCATTGGAACTATAAATTTCCATCGAATACACACTTATATCAAGACGTTGTACCATAACATTATAAATGGAAAGCTTGGCTTACAGCCATTGGGCTTTCCATATCACTGGCCATGAATAAAGATTAAGCTAGGGAAAAAATATATATACTTTTCACCCATCATACGCAGATTTAATATAAAATTCGATAAGATCATAGCCATGAGCTCAGCGTCGATGAATGCAAGTTTGGGAAGCACACATCTATGTTCTAGGCATATATATTAAACTTATGTTACTACCATCAACAATATTTACTTAACCGAGTGCCTCAAAAAGTAGTAAATCTCGGGTTTAGCGAATCCTTTCCCGGGTCTGCCATCCGTGCGCATAACGTCACCCGATTTTCCAAAAAAAAAAAGGAAGGCCGATTCGAGACAAGGAATGCAAAGTCGGCCCTCGGAATATTATGCAATGCAACTTCATGATTGTAATCCCAGGAACTCCGTCAATAAAGCTTAGCATAGGATCCAAGACTAACGGCTCGATACCCCCGAGACAAGAATCAGCCCAGAAAAGCTTCGATCCCAGCCCCGTCGAGGGGATGCAAATGTAACCATACAGGTATCAACGAACACGGATTTGAATGAATTTCTCTACTGTAGTTATGGTAGTAGAAGCTAGAATTGGAGAAAACAGTCATCCACGAGGACAAAGATGATCCGAAAGTAGATATCAGATACGCCTGTACATAGAAAGTTGAAAATCGGTCTATATAAAGTGTCGAAAGATACCCACTCCGTCTTTCTTTTTCTCTGTCATCCTCACCATTTGCATCTGGTAGCATATCTGATTACCTTACCGCAGCAGTTAAACCAAGGTTTTACTTGACCGTCCGTTCGTTATCCCCGAAAACGAAGGCCTTTTTACTATAACCGCAAAAATGAAGTTCCTCACCACCGTCGCTATCGCTCTCAGTCTTGCGAGGTACGTACCTTTCTTTGCCTCTCTTTGTTAACTGTGAATATATAGATACTGATACAACTTCTCTAGCTCCGCCATCGCCGCGCCAGAATCCAAAAAAGTTGCCCAATACTCCAAGAGCACCAAAAGGTGCACAACGACATTCACCGTCACAACCAGCTACCCACCGCGCAAACAACGATACACCAAAACGGTCTACACCATAATGGAAGCCGTCCCATGGGACGTTCCGTGCAACGGCTGCTCGTTGAAAGTCGTTACGAAAACCATCAATAGGTCGAGGAAACCTGACGTAATTGTCACCGCTACAACGGCTGGCTTTGAACAACCTCCGCTCTGTTTCGACCCCCCAACCGCCCCAATCGCCCCACCCGCCCCTGAGATGTGAGAGGCTACCACGCCAGCTATGAATTGACGACGATATGTTATGATTTGCATTTTGGACAGGTGTTCACCTACATGCTACTGTATAGAATTGATATTCTTTGGGCCTGTTATTTCGGAGTTTAACATAGATAGAATCCACTTTCATAAGGTGTTCAATATATCCAATATAGCTTGCAGGGGATACATTAAACTGTCAGAGGTTCAAACGACAGCCGTAGCCGACCAGCCCCACTGAGGCCCCACAGTGTAAAAGCCAAAGAGCTGTCAAAGAAAGCTTGGGGCAGTTCGATACTCTCCCCGCTATGCCATTTCCGGAAGACCCATCCGGATTTGGCCAAAAAAGGATTCGACAACGCATAAAATCCAACCTTGAGACTTGTGTTGTGACGATCTGAACCAATTCTCGGGTCTGAAAACCGCAATCCAGGGAATACCCTATATCGTGTACAAACGGACGATAGATGTAAGATGATAGAACTTTTGGATCCTAATACATGACCATCTATGCGTGTGTATATATCAGCAATGTAAGATGTTCTCCAAATCCGAAAATCATAAGCGGATACACTACCAACCGCAATATCGGGATTGGGGGTGAACATGTCAACGAAACTTCATTTCTACCACTATTTTCGGCCCCAATACAATTATCACTTTGAACCCATAATGCATCTTCATTTTCTCCACGAATTAAAACAGCGGGCGGTATCTATAAGCAACTAGAGCAAAAACTAAACTATCATACAACCTCCCTCCGTGTTCTAAATTATTCATTCCTCCTCTTCTTCCTCCTCATCTTCATCCTCCTCCATCCCCTCAGCGACCATGACCTCAAAGTTCAACTCCTGATCAACATCGACGTAACTATCACTCATCAAAAACACACTGACCCGGTGCGTGCCCGGACTAACAACCACGTACTCCAACCTCACTTTTGTCTTCCTCCCAAATGTCAGCCTCTTTATCGCTAACAGACTATTCGTGGTATCGTCCGTGACAACAACCCACCACCCTTCCATCTTGGGGACTGGGAAAAACGGCGCATGGACCGTCAGGTCCGGTTCTTCCTTTTCTCCATCCCCGTCTTCGTCGTCGTCCTCTTCTTCACGGGAGAGGTTGATGTTGACGTATGAAGGTTGACCGGCAACGATGTTCTCTTCATCTTCCAGCTCAGCGTTAAACTCTACGTCTGGATATTTTTCGTTCGTAAAGGACGCGATCGCTTGTAGTTGGTTCCGATCGAACGCGAGTGCCTTGAGTAATTTATCTCTATTCTCACCGTCCGGTCCCATTTCATCGATGAAATCGAATACTCTCTTGATGCTAAACACCGCAAGAAGTCACTATTAGCCAAATTTCCACATCGCTTGAAAATAATAAAAAATGAGTGAAGAAGTTACATACCCAAACCCATTGGCAATCCTCACCGCCTCCGGGCCAAAGTACGGGATCTGCTTCAACGGGCTATCCCGACTAACATCCCACATGCCCTGCACAACCATCTGACTCATCTCCATAGCCCTCATGGCATTGACCGCCCCCTCACTGCTCAGAACATCCACACAGGCATTCAGCAGTCCCAAGACCTTGCCCAGCAACACTGCCTGATCACTCTTCAAATCCGCGGGGAGCTGTAACCTCGAAAAGTGCGCCTGCATGAGCACGAAGGCTTTGAAATGCGCGGACTCGTAGTTTACGGGCTCAGTGAGCTTGACCGGTAGACTCTCATGAATCCTGCGGAGTAAACTCCCTTCCCTCTTCCGGATCTGGATAGCTTCAAATTCCGTAGCGGAGGTGACGATTTCCAATAAACCCTTCAACTTCGTCTTGGCGTTCAAACTCAGCAGGAACGTCTGCATGGTGATAAATGAAACGTTGTAATACGCTGCAATCATGGCTGGGTTGAGTGGGGAGACCGAGTCATCCTCCTCATCGAGGTCGATAGTCTTCGCCTCCGACAGCTCCTTCAACGTGTTCTCCACCAACTCAGACAAGAACGTAGAGAGCCCCTCATGGCTGACGTCTGTGAGACCGTAAAAGCTAGGATTGGCGAGCAACCGCCTATAGAAGTAGGAATACGTAGTCCAGTCCACCGCGTCTTGAGTCGAGGTTATCATCTTGGTGCTAATCTCAGCCACGAATGCATCGGCAAGATATGACTGCAGATGGCTCTCGATGGGCAATGCCTCGTTCACGAATTTGCGGTAGTAGTCCTTCTTCGCCGCTGGCGTCATCAGGACTGCTTTATCTGTCGACCGTCCGAGCATCTGAAGCACCTCGTTCAGTGGATAGTCCACATACCGATGCTCCCGACCTTCGAAGAACTGGGTCCCCATGACCACCACAAGCGGCGCTGTAACGTCCAGTTCCCAGCAAACATCTCGAGTCGCGAAGAGCACCTGCACGGCGCCAGCGTCAAAGAGATACCTCACAATCTGCTTGTCCGAGGCGCTAAGTGCTTCATGGTAATACCCAATTCCATGTTTCAAGCTCTCTGCGAGTGCCTTCTCCTGGACCTTCTCCAACATCTTGAGAAACCCTTCATCCTCTGGGTCGGCGTGTAAGAAGATATCCTCGTCGTCGCCGGCAATACACTGCGTCAGTAGATCCACCGAAGAACCTCTGCACTCCTTCCGGCTGGAAACATAGACAACGGCACGCTCTCCCTGTGCATGCTGCACGATAGCCTGATATACGGGCTTGACCATAGCCAGCATCAAACTCGGATGATGTGGTATCGTAAAGCTCTGCATATGAATCGCCAGTGGAATCGGCCGATCGAAGGGACTGAAGTTATAAATCGTATGCGAGGTGGCTCCGATCCACTCTCCGAGATCCCTAGCATTGGCAAGAGATACACTGAGCGCCACAATTCGGGTATCGGTCTTCTCTAGTTGAATGGCGATGTACTGCATCCTCGACACCACAATCTCGTAAAGATAGCCAAGGTTGCCGCCGAGCATGTGAATATCGTCGGCGATGAAAAGATTCACGGTCTGCACGTTCCGTCTCCTCTGCCATTGCCGGGACAGCACATCCCACTGCCCAGGCGTAGCAAGCACCAGATCTCCCTTTTCCAAAAGCTTAAGATCCGCTGTCGTCTCACCTGTCAACTTGACAATAGTCTTCCCCAGGTGTCCCATCCTCTTACTCCAATCTTTGAACCTTTGGTCCACCAACTCCTGGAACGGCGCAATATACACCGCCCGGCTGGGTTCCTTCTTCGACCAATGCCTCAGCAGGGCAAACTCCGCACAGACCGTCTTCCCACTGCCCACAGGAGCGCCCACAAAAATGTTATCATCCGTTCCAAACAAAGAATTGAACACCTGCGTCTGGATCTTATTGAACTCCTTCCATTCCGGGTACAACGCCACAAACTCTTTCCTCTTGAGCGCGTTCACCGGTAAGGGTTGGAGATCCAAAAGCTGCGTGTGGGCCGGGAACTTCTCCGGCAGGATAAGCTTTCTAAAGCTCACCGCGAGCTTCGTCTCGGAGTGCATCCACCGATCGCTGACCACCGTGAAAAAATAATTTGGCGGGACGGGTTCAGAAATCGGTACCGTAAAGTCCACGAGATGTTGATTCTCCTCTCCCAAGGTATAGTCCTTCTTCAGGATAAACTGATCCGAAAATAGCACCTGCTCGCCATCGCAGTCCTCCGCAATGATCCAGAACCCTTCTGCGTTCCCGTGCACCGCATCGTCCCACTCAAACTCCGGTGTAATCGTCATTTCGACCCTCAGCAGACTCCTCGTGACAGGCTGTACTTGAGCTTGCACATCCACCCTAGGGAACTTCCTCAAAAGCTGATGGATGATCCTCCCATTACTCGCGCTGCCGACAAGTTCTCCGAGCTCGGGAACCTCCATATCAAACATCCTCGCCCAGGGAATATCCATCTTTTCAAGCTTCCTCACAACGTCAGCGGGGCAATCCGCAAACTGCCTCAGCGGTGTCATGGTCGGCCACATCCTCTTCTCCACTGTCTTACAAAGCTCAAGCGCGATCTTTGCTACGCTGGCCCACCCTTTCTTCAAACTCATCTCAAACACCGCTCTTAGGATTCTCCCCGCGCTCTGCGTGACATAAACCATATCCGCCATCAACGCCAGTCCATCCAATTTTAATCGCGAGATATACGCTTGCAGCAGGACATTGATCTTTGCCTGCGGGTCTTCCGGCCCTTCTTTGACAGGTACGGGCACCTTCCCTAACAGCTTCTGCAGCTCGGGAGTCTCATCCCTTCTGACGGGGATGTACTTGAACTCCTCGCTCAGCGAAAACAGCCTAAACATCTCGATCGCGGAAATATTCGGTGCTAGATGCTGGGTATAAGTCTGCATGCTCTTATGGGTGATATAGTAATGACTCGCGATCCTTCCCAGCTCCGTCGCCGTCAACTTGCCGCTCTTAACATCGTACTTGACTAGTCCACATTTGTCCAACATGACGGCCGCAGAGTGGGCTAGGTCCACCCGTTTTTGCAACAGAGCCTCATCGCCATCGTACTCGTGCCCGACGTTGTAGATAACCGGTGACCGCAACATTCGAACGTAAAGATAGGTATACCCGAGCCACTCCACCGCGTCATCCCGACTTTTGACTGTCCCCAGCACAACTTCGGCATTCAAATTATCGATCAGTTTGCTCACAAACTGGCTTTCAATCGGAAGCTGCTGGTTCAACAGGCCAAGGTAATACTGCAGCTCCGTGCTCTTTGTGATGATGATACCTTCTCCGTAGACATCATACTGCGGACGTCCAGCTCTGCCCAGCATCTGTAGGACATCCTGCGGCGAGAGTTCTACCCAGTCACCCTTTTCTGGAGAGTAGACAGTTGTACCCTTGATGATGACCGTATGGGCGGGCAAGTTCACACCCCAGGCAAGCGTAGCTGTGCAAACGAGAACCCTAAGAGCTCCATCGCTGAAGAGATCCTCCACGGTCCTTCTGTCCAACCTGCTCATACCAGCGTGATGGATACCGACACCGTAGGGCATAACATCCTTCAGATCCGCATTCTCGGCCGCCTCGCTCATTTCTCTCAAGATCTCCTGGCTGGCTTCGTCACTGCGGATGATGTCCCCGATAGTCCCCAACTCGATGGCTTTGTCTCTGATGTACTTTGCGGTTTTGCCCGTATCAGCACGCGAGTGAACAAAGATGAGCATCTGGTTCTTGGTAACCTGCTCCATGACCTTGTTGTACGTGACTTCGTTCATGACCTGCAGTTGCTTATGCGGCTTCTTTTCGGTTACGCCCACAAACTCCTGTTTTAGGGGACAAGGACGATAACTGCCGTCGAAATGGAAAAGCCCGGAAACGGTGTCAACCCGTAAGAACGCCGCGACGTCGAGGTAGTTCGGCAGCGTGGCGGACAAACCGATGATACGCACAGGCTCAAGAGTCTGTTCCTGCTTTCTAATCGTTCGGCTCACGATACTCTCAAGCACGGGGCCACGGTCGTCGTGCAGTAAATGGATCTCGTCGATAATTATCAGCCTCACGAGGTTTGTATAGCTCGTATCCGTAGCTTTGCGAGTGATGACATCCCATTTTTCAGGGGTCGTGACGATAACCTGCGTATCCGCGATCTGTGCCTTCGTCAACTGTCGGTCTCCGGTCAGCTCGGCGACTTTAATCCCGTAGTGCTCTAGTCGTTTTCCAAAGTTGCCGACTTGCTCCTGAACCAAAGCCTTCAACGGGGCGATATAAATGATCTTAAAGTCATCAAGGCGAACCTGTCCGGTCTTGGGATCGAGATTCTTGCCAATTTCGCGTAACATCGTCAACATGGCCACATTGGTCTTTCCAGATCCCGTGGGCGCGCAAACGAGCATGTTGCCGTCACCGCTGAACGCTGTCGGGTAGCATTTCGACTGGATCCTGTTGAGCTTCGTCGATCCAGAGGCGTTGAACGGATGTTGTGCCCACTCTGGCATGGAAGAAACATTGACCAGCTCCTCGCCGGGAACGTCGCCCTTCTTCTTGGGAACGGGGATATGGTACTCTTCATAACCCTTGAACAGTCGCTTCGTCGAACCCTGGGGAAGCTTGACGTTGGGATTCGTCATTAGGTGGTTTCCCTGCTCGAAGATGAGATTCTCCAGGTCAAAGGTCTTTTTTGGTTGAAGTCCGGTCACGAACTGTCCGGCCTTCTTCTCACCTTGCTGAGGTTTCCCTTCAGCCGGAACATCGACGTCCATCAGATCCACCTTGATGGACTTGCCAGAAGCAGCAGGTTTCCCATCTCTCGCCTCGAACTCATCTAGAATGCTCTTGAACCCAGCCTGTATCATCTCTTTCTTGACCGCCTCAGCCTCGTCCTCCTCTCCAGCTTTTGCAAGGCGTGTACACCAGACGATCTTCTCCCGGTTTACCGTCAGTGTTTTGACTATATTAAAATGCTCATAGTCAAACAACTCCATGAGATCGTTCTCCAGTTGCTGTATTGGAGCTTCGCTAGCCAGTAAGTCCATCGCGGTCGTCGTCTTTGTCGCGGCTTCGTGTACATCCGAATATGCAGTTCCAACCATCCGCTGTAACCAAAATGCATCGATTGTATGCGCCGGTACGAATTCTTTATCTTCATCTTTGCCCTTCTTCTTCCCATTCGAGGTTATGCGAGACTTGATGACCAGCTCGCCATCGCTTTCCTCTTCATCACCTTCCTTCTCGCCGTCTTCTTTAGGAACCGGAGCCCCCTCCTCATCATCATCATCGCTCCCGTCATCCCCAACCTCAAAAGTCCCACCGCCTTCTTCATCTTCCTCCTCCTCCTCATCAAACACCACCGCCACACCGTGGCGATCATCCAGATTCTCCGCTTCCGTCTCTCCAGTACCACCCATCTCCTCATCCCCCTCGGCGTCATAATCCGTAATCTTCTTCCCCAGATTAACCAACTTGTTGAACCGGTCAGCTTTCAAGACGACACCCAGCACCTCATCGATTTCCTTTTTCCGGTCAAAGTCCTTGAGACCCTCGGACTTCAAGGTCTCGAGGATGGCGTCCGCTGCGGACCGTACGACGTCGGAGGGGACATCGCCGTGCAACTCGTCCAGGACGAAGGACAGGATTAAATCGTATACTTGGCGGGTTTCTTGCGTCCGCGGACGGTATTTCAGGCCCTCGATCGCAAAGTCTGCAGCCGATGATAACGTCGCTTCCCTGAATTATCCACATACATATGATTAGCACATTCTTCGACCACATCATTTCAAGTATAAATAGAGAAGGAGGGGAAAAATGGTGCGATTACTTCTTCCTTTTATCCCCTCTCATCGGCACCCTGATATCCTCAACCCCGCCGCTACCGCCCAAGCCTCCCAATTCACTCTTTTTCATCGTCGGTTTCCGCTTCTCCTTCGGTGCGATATCACGGGTCGACCGCGTCCCCATATCCTTGATGCTCACGCGCCCAGCTAGCGATTCGGCCTCCCCGCTGGCTTCATCGCCGCGACGCGGGCCTGAGCCGAACCGTCTATCCGCTTGGAGGACTAGATTGGACATGTTGGCGTAGTTGTATTGAGACTGGTTCGAGGGCTGGCCGCCGCCGCCTCCTCCACCTCCTCCACCGCCGGTACCCTGGCCGGACATTGCGATTGATGTGTCTTTGAGGTTATACGGCCGTTTGAGTGGCCAGGATTGGAGATAGGTTGTGATATATGGTAGATATTATGATTCGTGATAAATTGGAGAGAAGAGGCTTCTCGGAGTGGAGTCGTAGGAGCACCTAGGTGTATATCGTAGTCCTGTTGAAACAGCGTCCACGCGCGTGCAAACCAGCAGTAGGAATCGAAATTGAATCTAGTTCGTAGTCTACAAGCTGTTAAGAAAATCGAACGGGAGAATGTCGGAATGGGATGTGAATATCCTAGTAATGGCCGGCCGGGGTGATGTGGATGGCCGTGGAGATGTTTTGTTGCACGCGGAGTCCGTTTGGTGGCGGTTGAAGGTCCGGAAAGCTCACAGAGATTTTTGAGTCAAAAAAAGTCGCGACTGCTTGGGAGAGCTTTCGCCTGCCAAGGATCCAACGCACTTTGCACGTATCGATAGCTCCACCAAGCTATACTTCAGCTCATCGGTACAACGATATCATATTATGCTCGAAGCTATTCTAGTATATCGACTACATCACACTCAGGGGATCAATTTAAAATGCAAAAGACTAACTGGCCATAGCTGCAGCCAAAAATCAGAGAGGCTGCAATACCCTCATCGCATTACATCCGGGTTTAGTATTGCGTCTATTCGACCCTAAATCTTCATTTTGTTCGATAATAAGATATCTTACAGGAAATCCTCCAAGTGATTCCGAAAGCTGAGCTCTTCATAGCTTCAAAGTTAAAAGGCTAGGAAGACAAATAAAAAAGGAGAGAAGGGAAAACAAATACTCTTTGACTTTTGTTCCGCTCAAACGAAAGATATGCAGCTGCCGTGACCGACACGATGCATCAATGGGAAGAGAAGCAGCAGACAGGACAGAATGATTCACATCATATATAGCATATCCATGCCATCCACCGTCGGGAAAAATATAAATAGAAAAGGGAAACACAGTACGAACAGTTTTGCCCAAGAGGATATACAAAAAGAGAAGAGAAAAAAAACACCAACGGAGCCTAAATCGTTGAGGAATGTACCCGCCGAACAACCAAGAAACTGTAAAGAAAGCGATCAACAAAGGAGAGGGGGACGTAAGCAAATGTAGAAGGGGTAGGAGGAATGCGAGATTAATAATAGTGTATCAGTTTTTGTTAATAGTAGTATCAGTAGGAGTAAGACTAAAATAGGAAACCCCTTCAAAATCAATCACACCCGGAACGCCATGCTGTAACCGACTCGAAGGAAAGTGCTGACAAAGGGAATACGTGTCTAAAAAGGGAAGTATCGACGGTGGTGACGAGAGAGCTAACGTGACTTTGTGGCGAATAATCGGGTCGGTGAGAGAAGGTTATGCAAAGAAAAGGAAACAAGGAGGAACGGCATCGTCGGTGCCGGAATGCCAGATGATATGAAAAAAAAAAAATCAACGACATGTTACGGAAAGTATAACGAAAAAAGGGACCCGGATTGAGGAGTCGATGACAATGGATTCTGAGCCAAACATTGGGTGGTAAAGGTCACTCGATCATTTTTTCGAAAACAAGCCCATCAATCCCTTCTTCTTCTTCTCGCCGCCAGTAGACGATTTCAAGGAGTTGAAGATGCTGCTACGTCCGCTGACACTAGCATTGCCCGTGAAAGGCCGAGCAACAGAGTTCTTACCGACAGTTGTATTGCTAATTTGGGTGTCGGTGCGATAGAGAGGGACGTTCGCTGTGACGGATGGTGGGGGTGGGGGCGGGTTGGGGGCATAGCCGTAGGCTCGAGAACGACGGGAGTCCATGTGAAGAAGGTTAGCCGGGTCAACGGGATACTGAGGACGGGGCTGGACTAATTCCGGGTTCGAATCAGAGACGATCTCAGGGGAAGCTGTATATCCGTAGCCAGGAGCCTCGAAGGTGTGCTTGCCGTTGGGAATAGTCAAGGGAGGGAGCCTGTGCTCGTTAGGGAGAGTAAGTGGAAGGCGGTGTTCGTTGCCGACTCCCCCAAAGGCAGGCGGGGTGACCGGCGAGGGCGGAGAGACGGTCGAAGCACCTGATTCGAAATCCATGTTGCTTTCAAAGTTGAATTGATTGTGGTCAACCATGTCCGGAATCTCCATATCTGAGGTGTTTTGGTAAGATGAAGGAAGGTTGGTGGGTGCAGTCTTTGGGCGGAACGGGACACCGAGAAGACCACAAACACGCTCAGTATTCGATCGGGATGGCCAGGATAGTTGGCTGACGGCAGCTTTGGCACCAACAGGCGGTGAATGATCCGACCATCCAGCAACCATCTTTGCATCGGGACCAACGGCAGTTTTAAACTCCTCGACCGCGGAGGCGACATTTCCCCATCCCTTGGTGATATCCCCATTCCACTCCTTCCTGAGCCTGCTGGCGCATTCCCTGCAAATACGAAGTGCACAGTGAACACAGTACTGCATTCCTTCTAACGGAACTCGTCGACATGTGGTACACGGGACCGGGTGATGGTAGTTTCTGAAGGGCAGGAGGACCTTGTGCCTGGTATTGCATTCGATCTGACTCTGAGCGAAGGAGATGGCAAGGTGTTTGGGTCCGGGGACAGGGGGGATGTTCGGACGGAGGTGTGAAGAGTTCGGCAAAGGCATCGTATTAGCACGCCTGTTCTCGGGAAGCGAAGGGAGTATATTCTGTGAATTCCGGAAGCTATTGGTTCTGGATCCGTTCTGCTGCTGCGGCAGAAACCGAGGAGGGGGAGGAGGGAATCGTTGGCTGGCAGAGTTGGGACGGTATTGATGAGGAGGCCCACGACGAGGACCGTTTGGGTTTTGCAGGTGAGGTGGAAGAAGAGAAGGATGATAAGGTTGTGGTGGAGGACGAAATTTATTTGAGGGCGGACGGCCGTGGTAGGTTCTCCTTTCAGGTTGTGGCTGTTGGGGATACACTACGGAACTTTGCATGGAAGCAGATTCCGAAGGAGTAGGAGAGTGTGTGAACCGGGTATTGATACTAGGGTCCCTGTCCGTCCACTCCTGGGGTAACGTCGAGGTACTTGGATTATCACGCAACGGTGGGGGTGGCGGTTGACGAACGGCAGCATTCCCAGGTGGCATGCCTGTGACCGTCATACTCGAAGGCCGTGAATCGAACTCCGAACCAACGGCAGACACTCCAGAGAGCCTCCTGGGCCGAGCAATATTAGGAAGATAAAAGCCGTCATCAGGCACGGTGGACGTCGACAACCGTTGCCCGTTCAGCTGCATCTGTGGACCGTTCGCCGTAGGAGGTACGTTCTTCCTGAAAGAACTGACAGCGGACATGGCATCCACAGATGACGGGGCCGTGGAGCGGGCAGGAGGAGCATCAGACGGATGCGTGAGACCGGAGACCTGGGAGACAGGAGTCGAAAATCCATCATCGATGTTCGTTCCGTTTGGACCACCAATGCCGCCATTTGAGGGCATAGAGACAGGAACCGGAGGGGGTCCGCCAAAGTTTCTACCGACGTTCTGGTTTACACGCAGCGAGTCCCTTCTCGCCAGCTGGGTCGGAGCAACGAAGGACGATTTCGGATTGGAAGGAGGCGGAGGTGGTAGAGGAGCGACATTCTGAATTGGAGGTGGCGGTATGGCGGGAACCTCTGGCGGCAGCGTCCCAGATCTCAGCGGCCTCTTCAACTTAGTGGATGTGGTGCTGCTGGTGGAGCGCTTTCTAAACAGCCCCATCTTTCTTCTTCTTCCCTTCCCTTCCTCCTTATTCTTTTGTTCTCTCTTTCTTTCTTCCTTTTTTTTGTTTTTTAAAAAAAAAGCTTCCTTCCCGGCTGTTCCTGCTGAGCCTGTAGCAAGCAAGTGCAGCTAGCGGCCTACAACAAAGAAGGCGAAGGAGTAGAGATCGACGGGGCCCTCAACGGGTAGGCACGAGGCGGTGGGTGGAATGCGAAACAGCACATGTATTGAGCCGGAAGAAGGTGGAGATATCCGGAGCGTGCGAACTGGCAGACTGAACGTTTTTCTTTAAACGACGATCAATCTCAATCGGAGGTAGCAGCGGGAGAAGAGCTGCAAGATGGCGAGTAGAAACGTGGTTTGTCCTTTCTGTCTTGTCCAGTGCGAAGGTTAGATCTCTTTCGTTCATGAAGCTGGGGAAATGGCCGCCACGAGGCTAACCAACAGATGGGACCAATGAGAAGAACAAGCAGAACCAAAGGAAACACGAACGAACGAACAAGCGACTGAACGGCAGAAACAGCGATGGCGAAACTTACGAGCAATCCGATCTCTCTCTACGAGATGGCCAGGCAGCAAGTTACAGGAGCAGCCGACCGTACGGAACACGGAGATTGATGATGGCTAATGTTATGTTATGAGCCGGGATGACAGCAATCAAGTATTGGCTGGTTGTTGTAAGGAAGTAATTGCCGGGGGACCGAAGGCTGACGGGCGACAGCGACAAGCGACAGCACAACTGTGACAAGCGACCACGAAGAAGATGATGATGATGACAATGAAGAAGAAGAAGAGGTAGGCTTGCCTTCACGGTACCGAAAGATGGAGAGATGACAGTCGGTTGATTGATTGATTGATTGACCGATCAATTGGAGACGGCCGATAGAGGAGATGGAAGCCGCGGAGGAGATGCAGCTGGAGATGGCGATGATGAAGGCGGTGACGATGACGACGAAGATGATGATTGACAGGAATAGAAGAGACCCGGACTACTGTATTGGGGGTCCTTTTCACGATTGTCTTTGTCGGTCGGTCGGTCGGTCGGTTTGTCGATTTGCAGGCGACCAAACAGTTACAAACACGCCCGGAAATGTGCCCGGAGCCACTCCCTGCTAATCACGAAACAAGACGGACAGACAGACAGACCGCCAAAATGCAGTCAAGAAGAAAAAGAAGAAAAAGAACGAGAACGAGAACGAGAACGAGAACGAAGGACTTGGAGTTCTGGACTGACTAACAGACAGACGAGGGGGAGAGATGATAACGAACGGCAGCCCAGCTGTATGCGTGTATGTCTGTCTGTTTGTATGCAAGAGTGGATATTTGTCTCGGACTGACAGGAAAAGGAGAGAGAGAAAGGCAGAGGCTGCATGTAACGTCGACGCGGGCAATATCATTCTTGAGCCCGCCGCCTTTCTCGTAAAGTGATCCAAGCTGCAATCAATCGGTAATGACCAAAAGAGTGCATCCCACCGCCCGATCTGGGTGTGAACTACTAGCCTTTCCGATGCTGGCTAGCATGGTAGTGCGAGCCACTATCAATATCATCATCATCATCATCATCATAATCATAATCATCATCATGTTCATTTAATTCACTACAGTTCAATTTACCACCAGCCACGCCGTTATTCCAAGGACAGCGGCACAGATGCAATGCCGTGCGAGGAGGGAAACATGTCCACGACAAGGAACTTACCATCGCCATGTGTCTCCCACACGCCCAGGCCAAAAGAATCAAATCGAAATCGAAATCGAACGATGAACGGGAAGTGCTGGTGAGGAGGGAAAACAAACAGGGTGGATGGCATGGTATAGTTACATTTCTGAGAAAAGTCGAGAACCTAAAGAAGCAATTCTTTCGCTGGCTTCCCTCGGACCAGCCATTTTTAGATTGCAGTCGCGCGATTCGTAAGCCCAACTTCAAAGCCTGAAAAACGACGTCAAACCACCCCTCTCCCTTTTGCGCCACCAGAGTTTAAAATCCCGATTCGCGCAGGACACAAACGGGTATGCATCCCACATCATATCCGGTTCCTCCAGCTAACATCATTCAATCTAGCATATCGTTACTATTCAACGTACTGTGTAGGCAGTTGACTTGTGTCCATGTCGCTGGACAGTCGTGTCTCTGATCACTGTCACAAATGGCACAGCAGTTAACAGCCTGTTCCATATCCTGTCCCACATCGATTGAAATACGCTTCCAGGAACAAGGCTTCAAACGGCATCTCCCTTGATGCCTTTCCCTGCAATCTAACGTTAACTAGCTTTCTTTTAATTTTTCTTGGTCTCGGCATACATCATTCCGCCGGGGTCCCAAAACACCGTTCATTCCTCCAACAGGATTCCTCGGTGCCCATCTGAGGCCTTTTTCCCTCTCCTTCCCGTGCTTTTCTGTTGACACGGCATGGGAGAAGGGAATAAAATTCAAGTTCCATGCCAGGCACAGGAATTTGATATTTATATATAGACATAACTCTAGCGGTTATCGATTTGATGTTGCGGAGTGGGGGCGCACACCAAAAAATTTGGCTTATCTTATCGGATCTCAACCGTTTTCTGCCAAATTCCCAGTATTTCCCAGTAATATTACAATCATAATATTACAGATTATTACAGCTGGACGTTGAAACATACATTCCTGCTATCGAACTCCTGCAAAAATGTTAATCTGTTTGAACATATGTGCCATCGAATATGCAAAAAATTGAAAGCTATTTCCAACTCTCGATATGCATATGAAGTACCAATTTGGAGCTTAGCGGTGACATATCAACTTTCCAATGACCCAACTTATCAGTAAAGATGCGATGGGCTTTTCATGAAATCATCGACCTCCCAACAGCCAGATATGCTCATGTAAGCAAGTTTTCAGTCTCGGCAAGTTTTTCAGTCTCGGCACCAAGTTTTTACTTATTTCAAAATCCAACAATCTTCAACACATATTCTTACAAGGCCCTTTCCTGACGACAAAGCTAGCGCTCAAGTACACAACTATCAAAACGTTCGGCGCCACAAATTCATTCAACTTGATTAACTACATCTATTCTCTTGAAATCAGTCCTAAAATACCAAGCTCTGACAGTCTCGCGACAGAGCTTGATCTCAAGATCGTCTCACATCTCAAACCACTAGAGCACATCCCCGCTACGCACGTCTGCCAAAAACGGGGTTCCCTTCTCATTCAGCCTTCTGCTTTATTCATGGTCTCATCACCTCAGCTACTAACTTCAAATCCACCAAGAAATGTAAGTTTGTATTTCAAAGGTAAGCCTAGGATCTACTTGGTCTTGTGTTGCGCTATGTACGTCACAAACATACCAAAAGAGCAGTCTCAGCACGCTGCCAAAAGATACAGAATTACTAAAAATATATAACGAGGTCAAAATAGTATGTATTAATCTATAAACCTCCTCGCCAATCTAGAAACTGGCCTTGTATACTAGCAACGCGGTCTAGAAACGTCGTCTTCCCAACTCGGACAACCTTTTTTGAGCGGTAGCTCATAGAGTTGTCTAGCAGCGAAAAAAATGCCTGAAAGTTTAAGGTAACAGGGATTTTAGAATCTGTCAACAACTTTAGTCTTGAAAACCCATCCTGAAAGTTTAGATTCGTCAGATCCTAGAACATACTTTATCGAGAATTTTTGATATTGAGCGTTCGAGCATCATACCCCGAAATCGACACGTACATACATAGGCACATGTACCGACTGAGTGAATCTCAGTATGATAAAATAATTGACCAGGTAATGCGCGCGCATGGGCAAACTACTCTTCAAATCACGTAGCCAGGCTAACTGCGGGGCGGCCCGCAGGGCTCATGCTTTGTTTGACGTCTCTACACCCTTTAACTCAAGTAATAGTGAAGGATGGATATTCCATGGAAAACGTGCACACAAATATATCTGAGGATCTGCTCTCCTTGCATTTTTCGGCTTCTTTAAATTCTATGGCCTCGGGACGGAATAAGTCCACCAGGCCGCCATAGATCCCTCAAAGTTTAAAGCCTCTACATAACTAGAGAATATAACATCTCCAACGTGGTCAACATACAACCCCGCACCTAGAGCAAAGCCTCAAAGTCGATTCACATATATGATACAAAGCCGTTAAGGTTGCAAAGTGGAGGTATCTCTAGTATATCATATTGAAACCCCGAAAAATTGCCATTGGATTCGTTTTAGCGCGTTTAAAGCCACTAAATGAGTGTCCGTAACAGAGATACACGGCTCTTTCCCATTCTCTGTGATAGTGTTAAGAGCACTGGACCCTTAGAGTATTCATTCGATACTATGGAGCAATCAAGCCCCGCCGACCTCGATCCTGTTTCCAGATTCAACACCCTGCCTCTCGAACTTCAAATCAAGATATTTTCATACTGCCACCCGTGGGAGCTCGTACTCCTCGCTGGTGTCTGCAAGCTCTGGAATTTAATCATAAACTCTCCATCTTCGGGCCTCTTCTACTTCAAATACTCAAACTTTCGGGTCCACTGGCTCATCTCTTACAAGTTCTCCTGCAAATCATCCTGCGAAAAATGCACTATAAAATATCGTAAGTATCGACTCTATTCATCTTCCTGCTCGCGCTGAGCTTACGCACCCACTCCTGGGTGGTGGCATCCAGGCCGGTATCGACCATATTACCAAACGCGGGATGCTGCCTTTCGTAAACGCATCTTTCTGGTCAGCCCATTCTACACTCCGAGCAATCGTCTACCCCGTCGTGAGCTGTGGATCGAAAGGTGTAGCTTCGGCCCTCCGACGTCCAACATACCCGCAGACAAGTTCGCTTCTACACACTTCAAAACATTTCGTCTCCCGGACTCTCTCTTACGCCAGCCTGCCATCTTGGCTCGATCAGATGACAAGGACAACCAATTGTCTCTCACTTTATCCTTTAACCTCAATTATTCCTACAGAATAAAAGAGACTCTTTCTGACGATATCTCACCACTTCTTTTCGCCCCGTCACACAGCATTAACGAGTTACTCGACAAATCATGGAAAAGCGTGAGACTCTCTTCCTATTCGGCTGATATAGACAGATTCGATTATATGGAACGTTGTTGCCGTGTGAGGCACTTCATCGACGGCGTTGGGGCGGATGGGAATCTACTTTTACAATTAGTCTTGCAGATTAAGTCGGGAACGACGATATCGATATAAGCATCAATATTTCTTATATTCAACTTTTATAATGACAACGGCTTTAGATCGGAACGTCGCAAAAGATAAGGGCTGGTTTTTGAGACAATGCATGGGGCAGTCTCGGTGCATGGGGATTGAGAGCAAAATGCAACAGATCCAACACAATCTGATCTTCACTTTCCGGGCTCCGTCTGGCTTGGGCGTGTCGGAGTGGACTACTATTCCTAGATATTTATAGCTGTGCACTTTAGTGGCTGCTCTTTATATACCCAGATCCTATTAATTTCTTACACCAAATCTATCGGTCAGTCTTCAATCGCGACTTGATATATATCTCACCGTATGCCCTAGGACCAAGGATTCCAACACATATATACATGCGATCTATAGTCTTTAGACGTCGAGCTTAGCGGTGGGCTTCCTTGCTATCTAAATGCTTGTGAAAGCAATGAATAGTAAGCTGGAGCGTAAGATTACTCGAAGTGTAAACATGGGTCGGTGGCGAGGCTTCTCATAGATGGATCTATGGAAGCTCGCAGTCACTTACATCATCACCAGTTTGTCAGATTAGAAAACAACCCGTTCCGATAACATTCGTTGTTACCTTTTCCACAAAGCAGCGTTTCCTATGTGATAATATTTGCCTAATTATCAATTACCCAGCTGGATCCTTTCTAAGCTTCCCCGCTATCCTTTTTTTAATATATATATGGCCACGGAAAGATTCGGCTTAACTTCGGACTTTCTAAACTAGCTTTCTACATACGCACAGCTCGCACAATGTCTTTGAATACTATCCCCACGGAGCTTAAGCTCCAGATAGTCTCTTATCTCCCATTCCCCACCTATATTGCCTTGTTCGACGTGTCACCCGCCTGGCGCTCTGTCGCGGCTCTTTTCCGAAAGACGCGCACCCAGGTCTTTCACTGTCGCGTCGGGAGCGGATCCGTCAGACAAGCCACCAACCCGAATTTCACTGTTCATCAACTGCTTTACCACAAGTACTTTTGTCCAATTAGCTGCCGTTCTTGCCGTTCCAAAAGAGGTTTGTAGCATAGTTATAGACGACACCAAATAAGATGGAAGAAGATGGGAGAACGATAAAATATATGACCACGCTAACATAAGCTACTGTTTACCTATGAAAAAGCTGCCCACATCTCTCGTACCACTCTCGTGACGCAGTATCCGATTGCGCAACACCGACGCTTCAAGGGCGTGTACCTGACAGCGCTACTCCACCCATTCACGGCCGAAGTAACCACCTACGAGCTCTGGATCGAACAATGCGGCGCCCGCAAATATTTCGAAGGATTCCAATCAGCTGCTTTTTTCGACAAGATTACACTGTCAGACAGCCATCCTTTCCTAAACGAACCTGCGTTTCCGAACCCTCCGGCCGCATCGGGACTTTCTACGCCCCCAACTGAGATCGAACTTCTCTTCTGCATTCGCTTTTACTACGCGAAACCAAAACCTGGGACCGATCACAAAAAAAAGGAGTTTACAACCGGGTATACCGCCTGGGAGGTCGTTCCCAATATACCACCGCATCCGAAATGTAGTCGCGGTGTGTTGATTGACGTCCCCTCGGGCATGACTGTTCGGCAACTTACCTCACGCTTATGGCAAATCATGCGCACGGAGTGCTATGCGGAGCCGGAGCCGGCTATCAGGTGGGTTAGCCATGTCAGGTTCTCTATATCCGATTGGGCGTGCCGGCACGGGGTAACAGGACGCCCGGTATTGCAGCTGGATTTGGAAGCATTCGGAAACTCCCTAGACGTTGAATACGGAGAGGCTAATCGCGGATTATTTTCTCCGAATTCCGATGATGAGATCGTTTCTGCTTTTCAAGCGACTAGTTTGTCTTAGGTTTTGTTGATTTGCAGCTGTGTAGTGTATGCACCCGCAAGGATCCACCATCCTGCCCCCTGCTAGATCTAACTAAAGCGCGGCTGCCAACAATTTTATAACCATGACATGTACCTAAAGATTGGGATTTTCAATATATCTCTTTAACTTCATCTCCTATACATGAAATGAAATCTATATATGTGCTCCCAGTAGAAATTCACTACTCCATCTTATCGTATCTTTCTTTACCGGACCAAATCACGGCGCTTCGGGTATGCTCGCTGTGGCGAGCTATCCTTGCCACCACTGGATTTCTAAAATCTCATTATCAGCAACTCCACCGCTACTATGGAGACGATATCCAAGTGCATCGGCTCTTGTACAATGAATTCGATTGCGATTACGGTTGCGCTAGTTGTGCTAAGAAAAAAGGTATGTAGCAATATAATACGGAGAAACTTATTTTTGAATAAAATCATGAACCGCAGCTAATATTACATCGACAATAAAAGCCAGCCCTGATTACTGGGACCTCAGGATGAAGAGACAGTACCCCTTAATTACATACCGTCACACACCGGTATTCCTTACAGCATCTCTCGATCCTCTTTCTTATAATATTCTAAATTACGACCTGTGGGTGGAAATCTGCCCGCGAGCCGGTGTTTCTCAAAAACGATATCGCGATATCCCTATTCTATCTAGCGACCCCATCCTCAGAGAGCCTGTGATTTCAAGATTCTTGTCCAATACAACCGATAACCGCGCTGGGAAGAAGACAGATCAACCGCAGCCTGTGTCAATCCGGGGTTTTATCCGCTTCTCCAACGGCTATGCTATGGAAATCAATTGTGGTCAGATCCACGTAAATTCTTCGACAACGGTTTATGATCTGACACAGAAAACGTGGGCAAGGTTGCGGACGCGATATCTCGCGAGTCCGTTCCCGTGTGTGAAGAGTCTGAGGGAGGCCAAATTTTCGTTTGAGGCAGATTCGAGTCTACCTTTGAGGATAAACGGCAAGGGGCATTTGTTTTTTCATGTTGACTTGGCGGTTGACGGGGACTTTATTCATGAAAACTGATCCAAGTTTTGAAGGGTTCTCCGGCGACAAGATTATCAGAATGTATATATTTAGCCCGGATGGGAACTGCTATATGGTGAAGTTCCACTTTAAATTTGTAGTATATTAATTATTGTCAGTATATCGTACCTCGTTGTAGATGCAGCATATGCATGTGCATTTCTATGAATATATGCGACGGTGAATGGGGCCCGTACGGGTATATGAAGTTCAAAATAGTTTAGCCAACGAGACAGGCAGTCACTGAGATTGAGACTCGTTCCATTGGCTTTAATTACCAGCTTTCTAAATGAATCATCCGCTATTGACATGTAAGCCGCATAAGTCAGCCTTGCAGACTAACTCTGTCATATCAGTCGCCTCCACATCATTGACTCCACGGCCCACGTTCCTGGAAATTCTCCGCACGGAAGCGGCGCGTTTTGAGGACATATATACCCTACTTCAGGTATCGAATGGCGAATGTTGACTTCCCAAAACCCTCTTCTTTCAAGAATATAACGTGCTCGCAGAAATAAAGATTCTAGAGCTCTCTTTGCCTCCTCCCTAGTCCCAGGCGCCCGACGATATCACGATGCCATCATTCACAGCTCTTCCAACGGAAATTCGTATACAGATACTGTCTTTACTTCCTGTTGGAAGCCAAATTTCAGCCTCTCAAGTCTGCAAAGCATGGCGCAGCATATGCCACCTAAAGCTCCAGAACCCGGAGTTTCAAGACTTCGACAGCGTAGAGCCACCGTTTCACATACGAGTTCATAAATGGTTGTTTGATGATAGTGCCGATTGTGACGCCGGCTGCTCCACGTGCGTCAGTAAATATGGTATGCCCTTATGATTTTGTACCCTTATAAGCGGATCAATATCCCTAGCCTTAAAGTGATTGCAATTCTAACTTAAATTGAAACAGATTCTAACAAAGGGTACTATCCCACCCTTGAATCCGCAACCTCTAAATCCATATATCTTATTGGAAACCTAGACTCCTCCAATACTCGGATTAAATCTTATGAGCGCTGGGTCGAAAAATGTTCACCTTCCCCCCCGTCATCAAATTTCAACGTAAAAGGTTTCTACAGGACAAAGCTAGATCCATCCTTTCTAGAAAGCCAACGAGCCATTTCTCCCACAGATTTACCAACATCTAGACTCGACGCTTTGACGTTTGCTGTACACTATAAAGCTCGCCTTACAAACTCGACTAGTTCGGTAAGGAGCTTATCCCAGTTACACACAGTAACGGCTTCCACCAACCTACGCCAATTCATGGATCAGGAATGGGAACAAATGCTCACGAGCCTGCGCGCTACCGGTGACCAATATATCACGAAAGTGTACCGTGTACGCCTCTCGCTTGACAAGACTGAAACGGGGAAGCCGTTGCTTCGGCTAGAATTGGACGGGGAAGGTGGCCGTATCGTCGATATATATGGTATGAGCGCGTGTGGGAACTCGAGGAACGGTGAAATTACGAGCCGTCAGCGTGACAGTAGTGTCTTCCGGCGTTGAGGCTGTGCAAAGTTACGTATACACCAACTTTGTGAAGGTTTCAAGGGAGAGCCTGCTTACGAAGGCTATTTGAACCGCCGTTTATGTATTGATGTATTGATTATGAAATTGCTAAAAGCAATATTATCTAGAGATCGATTGACGAGATCATTCATTGTTATATTTATATATATATAATTGAGGCGGACCTCCAGTCTTGTACTGCGTACCTCGACTTGCGTAATATGACGTTGTGTTGATATCTCATACATTCTTGGTAGAATTAATTTTCATCTTTTATCTTTTTATAGATTTTTAGGGGAGGTTTCAGTTGCTTCTTTTATCCAAATAGGCATGTCAGTTGGAATAACCAATCGAAGGCATCTGTGGCTACTAGATCAGTTCGAATTGTATCAGAAAACGTGTCGAAGGAGAACAAAAGCCATGAAGAAACCATAGGGAACTTTTAGCCGATCCGCTGTCAAGTGCCGCCCTCGTGCGATTTTAGAAAGAAGCATCTATGGAACTATTCGAGAGATTTCTTTTTGATAGCTACAAACGCAGAATATGCGTCTATGCAAACCTGACAAGATTCTAACAGAGTGGGGGCGCAGTTCGTTTCATGCCTTGTGTTTCATATTCATGCGGTAGAAAACGAGTATGTCCAACCACAATAAGAAAAGTTCGACCGAAAAAGGACATCTCTGGCAACGAATACTAGGGCTACTACTTCGATAGCCATGGATACGGAGATATTCACAATCTGAATCGATTCGAGTGTTTTTGTTTATTCTCTACCTTTAGTACTACATGTACAGTATTTCCATCGGACGTCCTTGTGTAAAGCAATTTCAGATCAACATATATATACTTGACCAGTCTGGCCGTACTTACTATTCATCTTTGTTCAATATAACTATAGATAATCAGTATGATTAAGATCTTTTGACATCTCAATTACAATTGTTTGAATTGTACAACCAACCTTCTGAATAATCTAAATCTCATGGTATACTTCACAATGCTAAACGCTCTCTGGGCACGTCTTTCGAACCTAAGAATTCTGGTTATTTTCGGGGGTTTCTCAATCACTCTCCTATTATATCAACTCTCCTATCTGCACGAACTTTTATTCACCGATTCCGTATCAGAGTCCCTAGAGACTATTACGACTTGCCATCGGTCACTCCCTACTTTCCGATACCACGACGGTCCACATCCTCCATTTGAAGCGAGAATTCCCAACATCGTACATCAAATCTGGAAGACATCGAATATCAGCACTTATTCTAGTGAGCCGTCTCGGGCATCCTGGCAGCATGTCCTTGCGCCCCTAAATTATACGATAAAGCTATGGACTGATGACGATATACTCCAGCTTATCGAGGCTAAATATCCTTGGCTGCTGTCTACATACCGAGGTTACTCTCATAACATTCAGAGGGCGGATGTTGCTAGAATAGCAATCCTTCATGCGGAAGGGGGGATATACGCCGATTTAGACGTCCACCCAAGAGCGGTCGATGAAATAAAATGTTTGCAGCATCTTGGATTGGAGGCTATATTTGCACCAACAGCGGGAACTTCCGGTGTTAGCAACCATTTCTTTATGGCGGAAAAGGGCTCAACGTTTCTTGAATGGGTACTCGACGAAGCGGAAAGACGGGGAGGCTCCACTGCGAAACGTATTCTTATCCCTTACATCCAGGTGTTTTGGTCCACCGGGCCGATGATGTTGACTTCGGCATCCCTCCGATATTCGTCCGTTAAGACGAAGCATGACTGTAGCATGGCCGTCTTGGATGATAGTTATGTAAGAACGGTTAGTGGGCACTTTGCAGGACGATCATGGCATGGAGCAGATGGAAAATTCTTCAATTTTGTCGCAGACCAAGCATACCCACCAAATGGGAATATATTGCTTTGGTTGATAGGTTCCACACTCTTGGTTGTACTTGCGAGGTTTTTTTATTTGAGAAGGCGCTGGAATTCTCGACTCAAATATCGACGAGTGCTACCTTGAGCCTTTGAATATTTGCTAAAAGGTTTAGCCGGCTTCTAAACCATGGAGACTTTCTTTTCATCCATACATATTTATTCTACATTACCCCAAATTTACTTAGGATGTCCCCGCATCCACATATATACAATCGTGCTTTTGGTTCATGCATATCAAATCAGCTGGCATTCAATTATTCCGTATATAGTGCACAAAAATATAAGCAGATGAATATTAATTGTGCCTTGCTTTGTTCCCATCTGAAGTCCGACTCAATTGCTGCCCAGAGGTCAAATCGGATTAAATTAGAACTCTTCAACATGCTGATCGACCAATTCTCGAGCGTTTCTAAACTCCCAATTGTCGGATATCATTGGAAGTAGAAAACTTCCTCAGTTTGCCCCCACCATCCGGGACCATTTGCGCTTCCCGTTGCACCTTCCACCGGCGACTCCTGCATCTTGTCCGTGATCTGCCACCACTCCTGTACTTTTGGATTCGCGACCATTCTTGCCATGTCCTCATCCCACGCGTTCCCGACATATTTGAAACTAGCGAAGAGAACCGGACGTGGAGATGTTGAAAGGAAAATCGAGTCTGGTCCAAGATTCTGTCAGCAGAATGCTTGGACGGGGATCTTATTAAAGCAATACTAACAATCGCGGATGTTGGAGTCCTTTATTTGTTCAAGAACCTCCGGCCATACTGTTGAGTGTATCTCCTTATATTCTTCGATATATTCGGGTTTGAGGTATATCCACTGCCCAACATGGCGAGGACCTTGTGGATTTGTCGACATCGTTCTCAAGAATATTCTGTCGGGTCCTAGGCTTATACTCAATGCTTATCTCACGGGAATGAATCAGTCTGCTTCCCAAGCTTGAGATATATATGGAAGGCGAAAAGGTTGGGAGGAGGGGCATTCCATTTGTTTGATTCGAGACATCAATATTCATAGCTTAGCGTTGCCCAACCTCGGACAATATATCTTCCGACCAATGACCGCTGGAAATTTGAACTTGCAAATTGCAACAGCAAAGAAGTTGTTGTCTATTGCATATTATTTTTGACATAGGTAGGATTTTCCGACTGAATTTGATGAGATAGATAATGTTACGAGTACAGAATTTCTGAATTCAAATCAAAAAATAATCGGAGGTCATCAGATGGCCGTAGAATAGCCTAATATTCAGATACTCTCTTTTGTGTCATTAGATCTATGGACCTGTATGTATGTATCTGATTAGCTTGACGTGAGGCGAGGCATTACCGGGCTCGTTACAGACAGACAGACCGGTCGCACGTAGGCGCTCTAGGAATGCGAGCGAATGAAAATTCAGCCGCTGACTTTTCTCTATTTTGTCCTTAGCTCTCATGTCCGGCTTTTCGTTAAGCCCAGGCCATAGAATCTCACGTCAAAATCGCATGATAAAAGTTTAACGATTCCATGCGAAATATAAAACATATACCTACAGAATTCGATGACAGAAAAATTTTGTGTCACAGAAACGGCAACTAGCAACAACTCTTTCGGCTAGGAGAAGCCGCCGTATCGATTCTGAGTGTATGAGGCAGCCCTGGCGAGGCAGGGACATATTCCTACTGAAGTTGTGACTCGATAAAAGATGTGTTGAGGATGATCCTTTAGAAGGTTCGAGTGTAAGAGAGACTAAATTTAGCTGAAAAAGCGAAGAAACTCTTAATTTAAATATATAATCTGGAAGTGCTCACAATTATCATGCATATGAGTGAGTGAGTCTACACATTTCGCAAACATTCTGCCGCTGCCACGAGGCGTCGGCAGTGTTGTGGCTTTCACATCTGATTCGTCGTGACAGGCAAGAAACCTTCGAAACGAGGAGGAGCCCTCCGCATAAGTTTGGACGGTTCTCACCCGAGTTTAATCGACTACTACTCAAGCAGATAAACCCCGCGGTGCCCCTGGCCCGTTGACGGTGTTAATTGTCTTTCGTGCTTCTTTGGAGCGCGTTTAGAATCACGATGCCGTCCTTCAGTCTCCTCCCAGTCGAGCTTCAGATTCAGATCCTGTCGTTCGTTAGTCCCTGGGACCACCCCGCTGCGCTCCGAGTTTGCTCCCTCTGGAACTCAGTCATCTCTTCCCGCGAGATACAAGAACTTCGCCATCCAATATTCCGCTCCGGAGATACCGCTTTCAGAATACATTGGCTCCTATACAGTAGATTTTACTGCAATTCTAATTGTCTTATATGTCGCAGCAAATATGGTGCGTCTGAGATCCCCATTCGAACGCATTTACAGACGATAGGCTAATTCCCCGAAGATGCATATCAATCCCAATACCCCGCCATCTCGGCTGCAACCTCAAAGCGCATATTCCTAACAGCAAAATTGCACCACGCAAGCACTGATATTGTGTCCTATGAAATATGGATTGAGAACTGCACGTTTTCTCCATCAACAAACGAAGTCAGCGGCGGTGATTTCCGTAAAATAGAGATACCGTCTTATCACCCGCTCCTAAACGAAACGGTGGTTTCATATGAAGGCTTATCAAAGCCCGAACTGCCTCCATCTCCCGTCGAAGAGAAATTTTCGCTCTCTGAATATATTCGCGATAGGAGCCACCCCAGATTCAACGATATGAGATTAAATAGAGCACCAACGCCGCCGAACTCAGCCGTTCGCATGGTCAACACAGATCCTGATACAATTCCTGAAGAGATCCCAAAGTTCCGTCTTCAATATCGCGCCTGCTTTCCTCACTGTACGACTAAGATCGTTGACAAAGAGGCCCCCGGGACCAACTTGACGTTCCCTATCCACCCAGAGCTCACACTGCGACAGCTTGTGAACATGTCGTGGACGAGGCTACGAAAGATATGCTATAAAAATCCTAACCGAAACATTGAGAAGGCATTTCGTGTGAGATTTTCTATCAGAGGAGTGTCTGAAGAAGGTTCGCCCGCACTGAGGCTAGATCTGGATGCGGAAGGGATTTGCTGTAAGAAGGTCGAGAACTTGGCGCTGGGTGGGGGAGTTTGGGAAAGTATATTCTCACGGTTCAAAGCTCAGGATGCAGGAATTAGGTATTGGGAGTTATAAATCTGAATTCAGATTCTGATCCTGAATTCAATATCATCATAGTCGGTGTTAAAAACAAAAAGAGCCTTAAAAAATGTCATCTCAGTGTGTACTCATACACTAACGCGAGATGTAACCAAGCCATATCTCATCATGAAAGAAGGATCTAGGATAAATTAATTGAAGATGCTATGGCGGTCCTGTAGAGGCAGGAGGAAGGTTTTATCCATGCAAGAAAAGTGAGATCTAAAAGGGCTTGAATGCCCAACCTATTGAGACGATTGGGTTTTCCTGCAGCCAAAACCGGAATGTTGCAGATTTATGCAAACGCATCTGGTGACTAAGACGAGGCCGAAATCCTGAATCCATTGACAGAGCCGTGTCGCCGTTTTAATATAAATACCAGCACCGACTGAAGTAATATACATCAGAACTGGCCTCGTGTTGACTCTTGGCATCCACGAAGTAGCCTGCTCAACCATCAGAAGGACTAGACTCCCGAAATCAACCTAAGCTACACGGATTTTACGATACAGGAATCTAATCCCTAGATGGTGACTAGGATCTCCTCAAATTTCTAGACCGAAATCCTCGAAATGGTATCGTTCGACACGCTTCCGACGGAAATCACAATCGAGATTCTCTCCTATCTTCCCCCTTTGGATCATATACGTGCTGCCCAAGTGTGTACTTCGTGGGCTTCTATTCTTTCGTCCCCGGCGCTTCATAGAACTCGCTATCGAAGACCCCAAGATACGGCGTTCGAAGTACATACACTCCTTCACAGCGAGTATAAATGCCCGCCCGCGTGCTCAAGCTGTTTGAGTGAACATGGTAAGATTTCATACTATCATATATGTCTACGGACTATGACCCTTAATATAATGATGGCACTATCTCTGTAGAAGGTAGCATTGATGTCAATTCATACCACCACCATTGCTTTCTCGGGAAACCTACCATGAGGCGCACTTTTCTGCTCGTAAATCTACCCCCGTTCAAGGCCAAGACTCAATTCGAACTCTGGGTCGAAAAATGCTCCTACTTGCCCAAACCCCCAAATATACGTCGGGAAGACTATCATCAGATCGGTATCTCCTCATATCACCCCTTCCTAGACGAACCCGTTCTATTGGAAACTCTCCAGCGTGGCCTCGGAAAAGTTTCTGTTGCCTATAGAGTCTACGATTCAAGATCCAGTTCTAGCGTAAATCTCGGAAATATATCAAGTCTCGACCCGGATACCACTGTCCGCCAGTTCATAGAGAACACCTTGATAAGATTACGAATTGCGTACAACGATATCGCAGACCCAATTATGGAACAAGTCTTCGCCGTAAGGTTTTCGGTCAACGATGAGGTGATCTGGCCTGAATCTTATGACTCTCTCTTTTCTCGGGTATCTACCCTGAACATATTATTAGGGCTAGATAGTGGTCAGCGACGGAAGGCACGGAAGCCGAAATGGACTGAGGCTTTAATGGTTAGAACTAGTTGGAAGAATTGACAGGAATTTTGCGCTTGAATGTTTCCAATATAAAACTATATCTCTGGTAAGTGTCGGTTTACCGTTCGATACATTAAGCCGAGATCTCATTGAGTCATGGACAGTCTGAACATGAAGCAGTGCATAGCGCACACTCAAACTTTACCTAATGAATATGCATGAGATGGAATTCACATAAAGAGAGTCCGGGACACTATTTAACCAAACTAGTTGATAATAAAAAAAAGTTTTCAAATAGCGGTCTAGAAAATCTCAGATATGGCTATGATTAATTCTCTAAAGATGTTTATAATATAATTCCAGAGCCTCATGCTGAAGCCATTTGCAAAATACAACAGCCTCAACGCATACTAAACATCCCTGCAAAGACCTCCGGGTGAATCCCGGTCTTGTAGCTCGTGATATCCGGAGCTAATATTGTATCCGATCGGCAATCCAAAAAGGTAAGACGTGTAGTGGAATAACGTTAGATCCGACCCCGCACCTTGAATCGCCAAATAGTGAATACTTTCAGGAGTTTCAATACGCGACTCGGGACGAAACTTACGTTCCTACATCCGATCATACACCTCAAACTGACATTGGCATTCAGATATACGATATCTAAATTCTAAAATGACGTCCTTCAATAGTCTCCCGAATGAGATACAGTCTCATATCCTATCATTTCTCATTCCCCAAGACCAAATATCTGCAGCCCAAGTTTCCACCCGATGGCAATCTTTACTTCTTGCTCCAGAGGTAAAGGTCTCCCGGTATCCGACCCTAAACTGCAAGAATATATCTGTCCAACTACACTGGTTTCTATATAATAATATATACTGTGAACCAGTTTGCCGTCTTTGTAAGCTGAAATACGGTATGTATTTTATTCTAGTTAGCCGCATTCTAAGCAATGCCGTTCACCTGACCTTCTAACGCCTAGAAGAAGCCAATAGTATCAACAAAAGTTCTCCCAGACCGATCCCCAAGCATTTCTTTCTAGTCGCAAACTTGGATCCTGCCACCACAAGGATCACCTCTTACGAACTGTGGATCGAGAAATGCTCGCCATTTTTCAAAACTCGTGAAAGACTCACTATTTTACATTTCGACATTGTCAAAATAGATTCGTCGCATCCATTTTTGAACGAGGTGGCGATTTCTCACTCATCAACACGCAATCCAGTTTTACGAGGGGAAACTGTCGGAGCGACCAATGAGAATCAAGATACTATCGAATTTGAAGCCTTCCACTTCGCTTGTTTTCCTCACTGCTCCTCCCAGATTTTTCCAGATCCCGACGATCAAGATTATGATATTGTAAGGTTCTCTCTCAGCCCTTCATCAACGGTGCGGCAGCTTGTGGCTCAATCATGGCGCCAACTCCGCAAAATCCTTTACACAAATGCTAGCCCGACAATCGAGAAGGTCCACCGCGTAAAGTTCTCGACGAATGAAGCTGCTGCTATGGTGGGTATACCGAACATATTGTTACAGATCGATGTCGAGGGTCTGTGCTGTTCGAAGCTGCTGGACACTGGGATTCATATCCACCTTGTGAATGAATCAGGTCTTCTAGTGGACGCACTTCCGCCTGAGAAAGGTGTATTCTCACGTTGGAAAGCATTGGGCAGTGAGTGGGATAGCGATGGAGGGGGGTATGACTAGGGTAACTAGGCCTACATTGATGGTAATTGGAAACCTAGTCAGCCTAGGGCTGTATAGAAATCGCATGAATATCTCAACGATTATCCGAGAATAATGGTTTACAAAATTATGAAACCTGACTATATTCAATCAAAAGTGGCCTCAAGGAAACTGTCATATATACATTTTAACAATAATCTGGTAAATATGTTGGAGGGCTCGGGTTTAACTACTGTAGCCCCGCATGCGCAAGCCCATTTCAATGCCCTCAGGGCGAACCAATCTAAATTTAAAAATTCAAAGTCCTTATAATCTATATATATTACCCTTTAATCTTCGTAATTATAACATGGACCTCTGCATACTTGAAAACGGTAGGACGCTAGAGAAGGATCCAAATACCATCTCTCAAACTTAATTAGGATGCAACGATAATATAAATATACATATCTATATAAACGCGCTTTCCTCATCCTAGACATGGCCCAATATGTTCATATTCTAGCTCTAATCATGTTCATTGCTCCCGATTTCATAATCCATTACTGAGCTCACAAAATCCACACCCAAATATAGCAACTCATATAGATCCCAAAATACAACGAACTTGGTATCTTGGCGGGAGGTTTGCAAGCAGTTGAAAATGTCAGATTCATCGATCATCAGACTACCTTCGGAAATCCAGGCACACATACTATCCTATCTACCAATTACGGCACAAATACGTGCCTTACAAGTTTGCGCGCTGTGGCGCGACCTTCTTCTCACGCCCCAACTTCGACGTTCTCGTTATCAAGTATTTTCTCTGTTTGATGAACACGGCAAGCTGCAAACTTCGAAAACGCCTCTTCTGTTCCATCAACTTCTGTACAATGAATTGCCTTGCAGCTCAACCTGCAGCAATTGCATCCGACGATTCAGTAAGCCTATCAAAAGCTAAGCCTAACCAGTTTCGATTGATTGACCTCTTCAAGACGACTATGAATATAAAGCTACTTACGTGAAGGCGTACCACTACTATCCTCGATCTCTCACTCGATATCTTCAGGCATATCTTATGGCCAATCTCAACTCTAACAGGGAGATCGCAAATTACGAGCTCCGGGTCGAACAGTGCACATCCCCCTTTTTTAGGATCCCAATCGCCCCATCCCATCCATTTTTGAATGAACCGATTTTTGCACCCGAATCAAGAAATTTAAAACACGGAGATAGAACAGGAACCACGAAGATCGCCTCACGCCATAACCTTCGATCTCCTGGAATGACGATCGAAGTGACACCGAAAGATAACGACCTAAGGGTACCAGAAACCTGCACCGTTCGTGAGCTGACATTAAAAGTTTGGCCAGTTTTGAGAGAAATGACCGAATTGGAATGTCAGGTGAAAACCATGAAATGCGTGAGATTTACTTTCCCAGTGACTACTCGGGAGCCCATCCAGGAACTTCCCTTTATGCAATTCGATTTAGAGGTTGATGCTTTGATATTTGAGAATGAGGATGAGGATGAGGAGTGACAGACCATCCATTTCTACGGGATCCCGCTTCTGCGTACACAGGCTGTTCAGAGTAAGGAAACCGCGGAAAAGGGCGAGGCCGGGAGGACTGCTCGAGTAATCGAGGACTTCATCGGGATGGATTTTAGATTCACAAAACGAGCTCAAAAAGCGGCCCCCAGATTGCCTCTAATTTGACTAGTGTTCATCAGTTTTCTCCAAGAAACTAGATAGAGATGCGGGTGCAATTTTCCGAATTTCCAACTCAAGATATCACAAGGTTCAAATGTCAGCGGTTTTTAATTTTTAATTTCCTAGCAACCATGTACTAATACTCGAAGCGATAGAAACCTTTGTCTTAATCTTAGGTGTTGAAGAGGCGGAGGTAATTGGAAGATAACGAACCACTACCTATTCATGTCCGCATCGAAGATTTAAATAGAAGCCAAAGTTCATAGTGAATTGCCACAGCTTGGGCATAAAAACCTGCGCGAAAATAAAATAAAATAAAATAAACCAGCAAGATAGTTATACTTATAAAATAAAAAAGTCTAAACCATCAACCATCCTTTCCCTCCCTCTAGAGCTGTAATTTGAAATTCTCGAATTCTTACTGATTGTTACCCAAGCTCGGGGAAGTAGAGGTCTGTCGTTATGGAAGACTCTTAAACGCCTGACAACTCGAAAAGGCTCAATATCGTGTTCTTCCAAAGACCTGCTATCCACAATCTTCGCGACCTTTCAAGGTCCACCAGTTTCTTCCGTAAGATTCAGTGCGACTCCGAGTACATCATTTGTAGCGCCAAAGTTACGTGACTTTGGTATATCTAGTATCACTGGTTCACCACCTTAATAAATACAATACGGAGTTTACTAATCAAGGCGACCTTTGGGCGGATTAGAAAAGAAGAAAAATGCTGAAACGGCGAGGCTCTGCTACGGGAAGGATGCCGAGTTCGCGTACCAAGATTCAGACTCATTTCTCTCCGGACAACTCAGCGAGGGTGAGCTATCCCGTCTTTCTCAACCCGGTATCAACGGCTAGCGAAGGTAAGGGCATAATTCAGCAAGATTGTGTGTTGAAGACAATGACTACCATAATTGCAAGCGCCCTAGGCAAAGGGGAATGTGGCATGGACGCCCCTGTTCGTTATCTTGCCTTGGTATGACTTTCATCAAGATACCCTAGCAGTGTTAAACCGACCGAGAAAGTCACGAAATTTTCTCCGACTACCACGATCGAAGAATTCACTTTGAAGCTGTGGAGTATGATGCAAGAGTTCAACCGTTCGGGTCCACAGATTATTTGTGATATCGGAGAAGTTGAATATCTAAAATTCCAGTTCGTAAGGGATAAAGATATGATACCGATCAGGATTTATTAGATTCATCATATTCACACCAGAGCCTCAACTGCGGATTAGAGACAGCCAACTGTAGACGAATCGATTAGGCCATGCCTTCGTATGCTATTGGTGAAATTATATGCTGACCGTTTCGGCGATTGCAAGGCGTTTCCGATGCAAGAATAAGTCGAATAGTCCCTAATCCCAGATGCACTGTAGTTACCAGGGACATTTGGTTTCTTGATACGCTTGCATGTAAATTTCAGTGGAGCAAATGCACCATTCTTGTTTATCTTCCTCAAGATTACGCAATAGGGGAGATAGCTTAGCCTTGTGTGCTTTACGAAAGATATTGTATATTTGCATGGAGAAAGACGTAATGAGGCTCAAAGGGAGATCTTGAGACGTTCCCAGGTCAAGGATTCGAACTAGCTGGCAGCCACACCCCTGGATTGGGTCAAAATATTTAACCATGTTGCATCCCCGCATCTGCGTCCGCGTTCCGTTCCAGCCAAAGCATAATCATGGATTAAAAAAACCTCCAGACGAAATGGCATTAGTTTTTATCCTTCCTGCGGAGCTCCAAATCCAGATATTTTCATACCTGCCGTTTAGTGACCAGATATCAGTCGCCCAGGTATGCACTCTTTGGTGCTCACTCCTTCTTACTTCTGGGCAACTCCGAAGGATCCGCTACTGTGAGATTGAACCTGATTGGCCTTGTAGCTTCTTAGTTGTGGACTTCTCGCTAACGTCAATGGGAAGATTCTACGCCCGCTTTGGACTTTCGTATTCATCGTTTCCTCTACAACAAGTCCTTCTGCGGGTCTCCTGACTCGCGTTGTAGCCATGACGGTACGTGCTCAAGTAGTTTTATACTAGCATCAATTACCCGGTTAAGGTTATTCCTTCCTCGAATAACATCGTACTGATAACTGGTATATATTGGCGTCTACGATCAGTCAAAACTTCTCTGAGAGCGTCTGCTGTTCAGACACTGTCTTCTGGCCCGTTGAAACACGGGCGCCCTCCGCTAGGCCCTGCAGCGCCTCATTCATACAGCCATGCCTATCTTAACGCCATACTATGCCAGTCAACCCTACAAATCACTGATTACGAGATTTGCATGGAGCCTTGTCCTCAAGAGCCGTCCAGATGTCCTTTGAAAATCAAATTTCCAGAGACCCATCCATTCTTTCAGGAACCTGCCTTCTCCACCGGAAATATACAAAGTGGGGGTGGAATACCGGGGCGGCACATATCCGTCCTTCACTTGCTTCATCTTCCCAGGATTGTCTGGCAAGTTTACCCAGACGCCAGTCTTACGGAAATATACGTTTCCTACACGACCACGATCGGTCAACTTATTTCGCGAGCATGGCAGGCGATACGGCATATCTTTTTGACTAGACCACACCCATACGCGGAGATAATGGAATACGTGCGTATTTCGTTCAAACCTTCGGTCGACGAGGAGTTGTTTGCAGGGGAAGGACCATTACTGACGTTACGGTTGGAGGTGGCTGTTGGAGAGGGGTATTGGGAACAGGTTAATCGGGAGCTTGTGTGGAGGGGCAAGCAGCCGGAGCCTGGGAAGAGGCAATGGGAGGCTCCGGATGAGACACTATATCGGCGAATAGGAAATCATCTAGAACGGTTGTTCACGTCACAAAATGATCACGGCTCATGCTGCAAGCAAGAACATACGGTATTAAGCCGCTAAAGGTAACCGCCATCAAAATTATAGCCGTTTTCGGCGTCAACCCCATGGATAGGCCCGGCTCTAGCTCGCGATACAACATCAATCCTATGATCACTTGGTTTTTAGTTAGAACAAATGTGCTGGACTTCATTTGTCATATCAAGACCTCAATTACTGTTTGATCGACTGTTTGATCTTTAGAATCCTAGCTTCAGTTCCATTCTTTTCTTTGATTTGTCATCTTCATCGGTTACGACGATTTTCGTCTACCAGTCTGTCGTTTCGCCGACAGACACTCTCACCCAAACGCCTTCAGCTGCCACATTCAGCCCTCTTAGGCGGTTTATTTATTTAGAGTATTTTATTTACATCGAAATAAAAATCAAACCATAAGTCTCTAGTGACGCCGTCTGTGAAGATGCAACAAAGAAAGAAAAAGTAATAATTAACAGCAGACGCCCACCACTTTTCCGAAAGGGACGAATTTCCAGCAATCATTTCATCGTAAGACATTAAATTACAGTCTCGGCACTAGACTAGGTAAATGTGACGAGACTGAGGTAAATTATGCTTACCATACCATATCAAAAGAAAGCAACAACAACAACAAAAAAAAAAAAAAAAAAGTTAAAGGGTGTCAACTTCAGCTACGAGACTAGTCAACTTCATCGTTCAAACATATCGGTGTAATCGGGGGTTTAGATTAGGCCACCACATCGTCGCTGTCAGAATCGGAGCTATGATTTTCGGATTCTTCGGATTCTTCTGTGTCAGACTCTGGACCGGCATCAGCTACGGTGACACCATTTCCCGGGCTAGCGGCTGTCGTGCTTAGTGCTGTCGGCGGCCTCTTGGCCCATCTGTTCGTCGACACCAGGGCCGGCGGTGTTGCTTTCCTCTAGTTCGTTGAGAAATCCAATCTTTCTCTCGATCAGGCGGAGTTCAGCCTCCAACTCGTTTCGTCGGGCTACTGCAGCTGCAAGCTGCTCGTTCCGACCAGCGAGCTCGCCTTGCTCTCTAATTTTCGTCTCAGTGGCGTCGTATTCTTCTTGTAGTCTAGCATTCCCAGCGGTGTTTTTGTCGCTGCTCGCGCCATTGTTGACAGATCCCGGCCTACAAAGCTGGCGGACGGAATCTATGTTGCCAAAACTAATTTCTGGGTTTTTTCGTTCGATGTGGTCCATCTGCATCCATTAGCGTGGTCCCCACTATCAAGGATGCTTGACTTATGATCTCCAGCCTCCGGCGCCATAGTCCGATTGGCTCACCACGGTGGCCGGCCGCAGTAATCCGAAGGGTGATTTCCGTGTAGAGGGTGCTGCCAATCACGTTCTGGCTCCTCTGGAGCATCCGGACAGATCGGGGACAAACCTTTCGTACATGTCTCGGAGCTCGTATGTGGACGTCTCGGAGAGCCTGCTTTCAAAATCTAGTCTCTTACCCAGTCTCTCTAAGGCAAAAATAATGGTCAAATAAGTCAGGACGGGGACTAAAGAAAAATAATAATCAAAATTAGAAATATACTATAACTACTTCTATGAGTAGATATTTTGTTAAAAAAATAATTTTTAATTAGTTACCGATCTTTTTACATATGAGGATCTGGTATAAACTTATATAGCGCCTTATATTAATTTACTAAATTTTTTAACTTTAGCATAATCAGACAACTTTCTTATTTCTTCAAAGGCATAATACTCTTTGAAGCCCTGAAAAACATATGCCCTCATATAACTAGAGAGTGCCTTCATGTTATTTTTTGCACCACAAAACCAAAAGTATAGTTATGAGTGTATGCTATTGGAGCTATATATGTGTATCGGCTTCTTATGATGAGCGTGCCCGCTTCTTATGAGCGTGCTACACTAACACTTCATATACCTTTATATAACTAAGAATTTAACGCTGTGCCAGAGTTACCGTGCTACGCCGGGCGGACCAGCCTACCGAGTGTAGTGAGGACGGATGCCCATTACACCAAAAAGACTGACAATAGCAGAGCTGATAGCTCTATCGTCAGGCACACTATATATACATAATACGATGTCGGCACGCTACGTGTAGTAGCGTGACAAAGAATCTCTATAAAATTAATATATAGCATCATATAAACTCTATACTAGACCTTTATCTTAGAAGAATGCTCTAGTAGATTTAATTAGCTAATATTTTCGCTCTAACATTAAATAATATATATGTTTTCCTTATCAAGCGACTTGCAGATTTCGAAATCTGGCAATTCAAATTCACCAATGAGCATTAACTTCTAAGTTTTAAGGGCGTCTGGGCAAGAGACTATTCAAGATTGTCGAAGTATCGAACTGTTTTGCAGACGTAAGCGTAACTAGACTGGTTCGGTTAGTTGACATCATGGCAGCAATCAATTTGCCGGGCCAGTCTTACCTGTTTCGCGCGGATGAATCGGATCTGGACCGTGATACGAACCATTGGTCTGGTTGAGGCGGCTCACTTCTCCTGGGGGGTTATCGGACACGCTAGTGTACCGATTTCGGCCGGTACGGCGCTCATCGTGGTACGAGTGCTGGACCGCCGTAACACCACTCTCAAGCAGTCGTTTGTACAATGTACTATCGAATGCATTATTCGCGGAAACGTATTCCTAAGTCTTGTTAGTGATGTTCGTAGATACGAGAGCCAGACATACATACATATAATTCGCCGTAACTACGATGGCGAGGTCGTCTCCCACAAAGCCCCGGAAATTACATTGAACATGAGCAACAGGGATATTAGCTTGTACTGCCTCTTCCAGGCACTAGGAAAGTTCTCTAGTGTAACATGTTCGGGAAATTTCTATCAGTTGTTAGCGCCCGCTTGTATAGCTCCATTTAGAGACTTACCCCCCATATGTCTGATACCCAAGTGAATGGGTGGAGATACGGCTGCAGTTTCTGCTTAGCCGTCTTGGACGTGAGCACGATCGTTACGTCCGGAAAACATTTGAGCACATCTTTGCCGTATATGTTCCATATTGCTCAACCTCTTTTTGCGGGTTGATGAGGTTACAACTTCGCACAGCTTCGGTGCAGTGAAATATATTCTGGTGAATACTAAATTCGAAGGGGATAATGTCTTCATTGGAGAGCTCCCACCGAATAGTCTCTCTGTCGCCGTCTTCCAGTAAGTTAAATTTTGGTAGTGGCTTATGGATTGCTAAGGCCAGTCGATGGCCGTGACCATGGTGGGACCCATTAGGGACTATGCACTCCAGTGCCGGTGTTAAGGCAGTTGGTGTGAGAACATTGAGATGTTTGTATTTTTGCGCTATTGTGCTATGGTAAGTGGGCTGTTGGGACGGGACGGTTATTAAAGTTTGGATAAATAATTGTTTGTTCGAACAAGAGATGAAATGCTCTATGAGATATTCGTTAGTTGATGATTTCTCCTCTTTTGTTCTTTACCGAATACGAAATCATCATTACCGTCTGTTATTTGGATGCTTGGGAATTTCCTTTTTAACTGATTCGACTAGCAAAGATATCTGTGATTTGTAGTGATGGGATGTCGATGGAGGTGAGTGGATGATGGAGGTGAGCAGATGGTGGAGGTTGCTGGAAGACAAAGGAAATGTATTGTACTAGAGTAGGGCGATTATATCTAGAGTAGAAATATGTTGTGTATACAGAACAACAGCATAAATTTACATAGAAGGCGTAACATGTAATGCCTTCTGCTTCTTACCCAACACCACAACCACAGCTACGTTGCCATTCAGAGCATCGTTCTAATCTGTTGCACCATCGCTACATTACGATCCAGAGCATTTTTTTCATCTGTTGCACCATAGCTACAGTACTAATTACCTTGTAGTGATAGGGATCTAATACGAAGGTATGGTTCATCCTCTGATGCAGCGGCTATTGCTAAGCTAACAAGGTAAAGATACCCTAGTAAGCGAAAGGTCGGGAGTACTCCGGCCCAAAACAAATATGGGAGGCCATGGTCCTCAGGGTACACTCCGGCCTGGCCGTGAGGAAGACGTTCACTCGGCTCATGGAGCGCGGGACTTAGCTTAAAGTCCCGGTCATCGAAAGCGTAGATGCGCAAAAATGGACAAATTATTGAATAGCTGGCATAGTAGTTGGTATAGTAGTTGGTATGTTAGTGTGGCAGCACTTTTGGTGGTGTTTATTAGTGTGGCTAATGAGATAAATTATATGTAGAGATAATTTGCACGTATTCGAAGAGATCAAGTGCACATGACTCTTGCTTCCCTTTCGCCCGCCATAACGCAGGCGTATGGAACAATAACAGGGATATCTATGCGTTCTAATATAAAGGCCGCATACTCGACGGAAACACATCTACTTGATGCTAGTGCGGTGGATGATACGGCCAGGCGCTCTGGGAATGTATGTATATGCATAATGCGGGATATTTTGACACAGTGCATTGATGGGACAGCGCATCAAACGGATCAAACGGAACTTCAGCGGCAGCTTTAATGGTGGCAGGCACGGTTGCATATGATTTGGGATCGAATTCGGAGTTTACGTACATATACAGCTGACCGAGAGGGTATGAAAAAGGATATCATGCATGGGGAAAACGTTGAAAGGGGCGTCCAGAGACAGAAGAAACTTCTGTGTTAGACAACGGCATCTCAGAAGAGTAGGAATTCTCTAGCGAGGCAGGCCGGTTAAACCACTCTCAAGCAGCCACTGACACCATTAGTATACTGTTCTACGGTGTGTTCGAAAAGTCTTGCAACCTCCCCTGTCGGTGGGCGCTTGGGTCACTAGGCTTTTTGAGGATGAGGGCCGTGCGGTGATGAGGCAGTGTATATAAATTCGTCTGCGTCGTGAATATGTTTGTTTTTATTGAGATATGGGTTTGACTGAATTGGTGTGCGAGGTTCGGGTTTGCAATATAATTGTTTTTTGTGAGACGGTCCCACCAGTACCCACCGACAGGGGGGTAGCAATGCAAGACTCTTCGAACACACCTCTGTACAAAACATTCAAGCAGGCCATACTGTTTGAAATTGTACTATTTAGGTCACAGACTAATTGGCTAGTTGACTGCTGAACTGGAATCGACTTCTGACGACGCACTGAGGAATTTAAGGCAGATGTCTGGACAAAAGACATGTACAGGCAGAGTGAAGTGCTATTACGGAGGGGCCAATGCTCCATGTGACTGTTATACGCTCCGCTCTATCACGACAATAGTCTCTCCTGCTCTTGGTATCCAAAGAGGGATTTTAATAGTCTCCAGATGATCCTGATTATACGCGTGCAAATGCTATCAACAACACGATATTCTGGTGTCCCTTTGTTGTATTATAAAATGGAAGCTCATTCATTAGAATGTGTAATCGTCAGGTCAGAGCGATGGGTATAGGTAATGTGGGATAACCTCCAAGGACAAAGACGAGTTATGGGGAAGTCCTGATCAGAGATCCTGGGGCCGGTGTGATAGGAACACACTATTTCGGACCCCTTCTGTCCATATTTAGAAAACGTCGTCAGTAGCTATAGTATTGAGTATTATACATGATACAAACTCGATTCCAAGCCCATGTGTAGTAGACAATCTTGATTAATTGGCTACCTGGAGAAGCACCTTCAGTATATTGTGATCCATTTATGCCTCTCACGCTGTTGGATGACTTGTACATATATCCGGCAGGGGATATTTAGCAACTCCTCACACCTGAGCTTTCGGGGCTGGATATACAAATTTAAAAAGCCCATAGGCCTGTAGAGGTGAGCGGCTTGCCTATAGTTGATCAATTGAGAAATTCGCGGATTGACTTGCAGTTGCAGAGGATTGATGGAAATTCAGTTGTACTTACCAATCACGAACGTGCTTAAGCGCTTTTTGGGATCCGTTTGCATTCTCTCTCCTCTCAATAATCAACC